>PVIC010000218.1:0-146542 GCA_004025085.1 Thryonomys swinderianus
GAGAAAAGATATGGTATTTACACATCTGTGTCCTATTTACTTCACTTATGAGTACGTCCTCAAAGTAAAAGCAAAAGAAATGTCAAGATCCTCACAAACACATGGAAACTGAGCAACCTATGAGCCACAGAAAAAACTAAGGAAGAAATTAAACAGTTTCTAAAACCAAACGATGATCCCAGGACAACGTTGAGGAATTTATGGGACACAGTGAGAGCAGTTCTATGAGGGAAATTCGTAGACATGACGGCCCACTCCAGAAAAACAAAGCAAACTCCAATAAACAACTTAATGCTGAACGTGAAGCTATGACAAAAAGAGAAACAAGATAGATAAACTGAAAGCTCATACTAGAGAGGAAATTATAAGGATCAGAGCAGAAGTTAATGCAGTGGAGCCTAAAAGAATGATACCAAAAAAAGCAGCAAATCAAAGAGTTTGTTCTTTGAATGGATAAACAAAACGGGCAAACCCTTAGCCAACCTAATCAAACAAATGAAGGAAAAGGCTCAAATCCACGTAATCAGAAATGAAAAGGGGGAAATCAGTACAGATCCAGCAGAAGCCCAGAGGCTAATAAAAAACCTACTTTGAAAATCTGTACTCCAATAAGATAGAAAACACAGGAGAAATTATCTTTCCTTTTAAATTTCTGTATTTATTTTTACTTTTTAATTTAATTTAATTTTTTTGTGTTTTTTAGTTTCTTGAGACAGGGTCTCACTTTGTAATCAGGCTGGCCCTGAACTCACTATGTATCCCAGGGTAGCCTCAAATTCTTGGCAATCCTCCTGCCTCTGTCTCCTGAGTACTGGGATTACAGGTGGGAGTCACCATGCCCAACACTGTGATATGTGATACTGCGAATTGAACTCAGAACCTTGCACTTGCCAGGCAGATGCCAGAACCATCAAGCTAAATCCCTGGCCCTAAATTTCTATATGCACTTGAAAACAAGATATTTTCTTTTATATTAGGTTTAGTACATATGAGCCACACTTGATCCATTAATTTTTAAAATTTATATTTTATATTTGGGTCAATTTGAAGAAGTTATCTATTATTAGTTTGTATTGTATATGTCCACTTATTTTTATATATGCTATGCTTTGGCTTAGCAATCTTTATGTTGTTATTCAATTTATGGCTATTGTAGTTCCTGTGAATTATGGCCTTTATCCCTTCTTGTTTTGTTTAGTGCTTCTTTGCTGTGAAGTCAACCTCATCTGATATACTAGTGTCACACAATTATGTGTTTTTATTTACATACTACAATGTGCTTATTCTGTACCTTTCATCCATTCAGAGACACTCCGTTTTAGAAGCATCATTTGTATAGTTGAATTTTTGTGATTCAGCCTGAACCACAAAATAGGAAACTGTATAACACTGCTACTGTGCATTTGCTTTCATTCTGCTAATATATTTTAATTTTGACTGTTATGCTTTGCTACATTGTTTGAATTTGCCATGTTTTATTTTTATACATGCATTTTCATGGATGTATATGTCCTTTTAAAAATTCTACTCTATAATTCTACTCAATAATCTCAATGATCTGTTTTCTTTTTTTTTTTTTTTTTTGAGACAGGGTCTCGCTTGTAGTTCAGGCTGGCCCTCAGCTCACTACATAGCCCAGGTAAGCCTGGAACTCAGCAATCCTCCTGCCTCTGCCTCCTGAGTGCTGCGATTACAGGCATGAGCCACCGTACCCAGCAATGATTTGTTTTCTTAATTTGCTTGTTACATGCACTTTCCTTCTAATGTTTTGAAAGAGTTATGATCTTTTTCATGGTTTTTACTATTGGGCTTTACAATTTTATATACTGTGTTTAATTCAATTTCTAAAGCATATTATTTTAATTTTCCCAATGCTTGATAAATATATTTTGACTTTGCCTACTTCCATCCCCCATCCAACTTGTTTGGGTACATTATTATCTTTAGTTCTTGTAATAGTTTTTATTTAGTCTTTAAATGATACTTTGAATTCTGCCCTCGGTAAGATGGCAAAGAAGTTATCAGGAAAGCCTTACCAGGAGTATTTAATCTGGAAGTGAATAAAGACCTAAGAAGCGATTAAGCCTTAAGCCATGAGGAAGTTTGGCCCCGAGAATGAGAAAAAGAAGGGTCACTGGTGGTTTCCCAGGAAGCATCCCACATTCGCTGGTGGCCCACACCCTGGCACTAATGAACCATTTCTATTTAGGACCTAAGGAAGCTCAAGTTGTTCAAGGAAAAGTGTTTGGATCAGAGAGACCTGTATGAATCCAGAACTGCCCAAGTGACTCTTGTAGCGAAAAGTAAAAGATATTATAATTAACTGCATTATAAAATTAATGTAATTAATGAACAGTGTAGTAATGAACCAAATGTAACAGCCAGCAGAGGGAAATAGGAAACAGATGCTTAGCTGTCTTAGACTTGGTTCTCAGTAGAAGGGTTTGGGAAAATATTTCCATGAAAATTCAAAACCACAACAAGCCTTTACATGGGGTTGCAGATGGATTTCAAAGAAGTCAGTGACCTTGAAAAACCCAGAGCTAAGAATATAATTTGAACTGGTTCTCTCTAGGTAGTGCCTCTGGGTGACTGGGAGGAATAAAAATAAATCATATCTAAACCACTTTCAACTTGAGCTTCAAAAATTTTCCACAGCCAAAATTTCATTGATTGGACTTAGAATTTTAAGAAAAAATCTTTTTAGTGAGGAAATAAATCACCATGAGCAAGAGTCAACCGAATAAAAACAACAGCATCAGAAATCAAAGATTAAAAAAATTCACCAACAGCAACAACATATTAAGACTACACATCAAATCCACCAAGACTTTAGGACTAGAAATTCTGACGTGTGGGATTTAGAAGGGATGTCTACTATTCTTAAAGGAAAAGAAGATTCTTAAGTATTAATGAGAAACAAATGACAATGGAAAATTATCAGGCAAAATAAAAAGTCATCCAAAGAACTTCTGAAAACAATTTAGAAACTGAGCTAAATTGTGAATTAGACTAACATGTGATTGAATAGAGCAAAGGAAAAAAATAATCAGTGAACATGGAAAAGTAGGGGGGGGTCCTGTGAGAGTCTAATCATTTATCCTGGGGCAGATAACAATGGGAGAGGGCACTACTCAAAATGCTTTTGGTTGAGAATTACCAAAAATAGCAACAAAAAAATGCAACCGACTCCAATAGAAATCATGATCAAGGAAAGTCTTTTAGATGCACAGCACCACTGCAGATCAACAAGTAAGGGTTCCTAAAGGGGGATGAAGAAAAAAATTCACAAAGATAAAAGGAACATCACTTTGATTGAGGCCATCAGAGGATAATATCTTCGAAATGCTAAGAGAAAATAACTGTCAACCTAGAGTCACACAGCTAGTAAATGTAAACTTAGCGCATTTCTAACAAACTATAAGCTCTATTCTCTTTAAAAATTTCTATAAGAGGGCCAGAGATTTAGCTCAGTGGTTCTGGCGCCTGACTCATAAAAATTTCTACAAGAACTTCAAGGCAGAGAAACAAAAAATTGATCCCCAAAGAACTGTGATGCAGGAGACAATGCTAAGAAAATGCTTTGGGAAGCCCGTGGGGAGATCTGGTTGTCACACTGAAATAGGTCTTGTTCTAGTCAAACTGCTCCCTTCAGATGACTGTCCTGTTTTACATGATACACTTAGCAAAACACGGATGAGTAAGCCTGGCTGGGGGCCAGGGTCACACCACTGGTTTAGTTAGTAGATATCAATGTCCGCCTCGCTTTTCAATGTCAACAAAATTTTGTTTACCACTACCAGAAGGAATTCATCTTACAGATCCAATCATTGGCTGGAGTAGCGTTTGCAGTAGGAAGAGCTAATAATTTCAACAATTTTTGAACTATGAATGTCATGAGGTTGACTTATACCAGACTAGGACCCATAAGCATGCCAAGACTATGAAAGTCAGTCTGTTAAATCCTGACATATTTGTATTAATAACCAAAGTAGAATATGGCAAAGACTATGATAGAAAATCAGTTTGTTCATCATAAAATTTTTTTTACTTCCATAACCAGCATGATGAGATTCCAAGGTTTTCTTTGTTTTTCTTTTAAATAAGTCATTATGATGCCATCATGAAATCATTTCTAACCCAGTGGTGCCAGCCATTACTACTGTTTGAAATATAGTTATGTCTTTCAGCTGCGGCTAGGTAATGATATTAAGCCTGAATTTCCTTTCAAAAGCGATTTATTCATGTCACCACTTACGACTCTAAGCTTGTTTATAGCTTTTTAAATGGGATCTGTTTCACTCTTTGGTTCTTCTTCAGCACATTTTGCAAAACGCATACGTGTCCAGCAGTGCAGTACGAAAGGATGACCCGGGGAAAGATCTGAATTCCAAAGTACAGTTACTCCCCGAAGTGTTTCCGTATGCTCACCAGATGGAAAGGAGAAACACATTACAGTCATAGAAGAAGTGTCCATAATCCTGTATTATAAAAACATTCCAAGTTGTGCTATCCAAACCTTCAAGAAACGACTGTTTTTGCTCATGTCCACATCCAGTTGTGAGCACTGAAATACAGCCAATAAAATTAATTCATGCTCAAAGCAATGCGAACTCTTTTCATAAAAAATGTCTTACCTCTTGAAAAGGGAATAACATGAAAAAGCAAAGTCTTTAGTTTTGTATCTTGCCTGCCTGGTACACTGCGTGTGATCAAATAACCTAGAGCTGTACACAGGGCTCAGACCTCAGGTCCTGGTTCTAATGTTGATCTGTAGTCGCTTAAGATACAACCACTGTTGAGAACCCATGAGGGGCATACAGGACTTCTCTGTCTTATCTCTCCTACTGTTGGGTTATAATTATTTCTAAGTGAAGATGTTTTTATCAATTTATCTCTTCACTTTTCAATTTTACAAAAGATGAAGTGGAGTCTTATAGTGGCCCTGGGGAAGATGCTGTGCCAGGTGAGCTTCTGGCCTCCATTCTAAGGGCTCGCACCTCAGCCAGGCTTTGTCTTCTTCCCCTCACAATGCCGGCCAGCGTAAGGATTCTTCTCACACAGGCTCACAGACACAAATCCTAGAGCCTCTATGTGCTTTGGCAAAGCAGATATTGAAAACCTGAGGTGAGGGAAGCATGAGGGGCTGTGAAACCCAACTCACTTTATTTGTATTGTTGGCCAGTTCTACTTGCCACAATTATACCCTCTACCTGCTACGAAGCCACTAAGATGTGTCCTCGAAGTGTGTCTGGTAAGATCAGACTCACATTCGACCTTAGGCCATAGGGCCATGTTGACTTTGTCAGAGGGGCAATATTCATTGAAGCTCTGTTCCAAAAAATTATTTGAGCAATAAATTTGCTAAAAGGAACTTTAGTTTAAATCCATCCTTCTAACAAATTTATAAAGGAAGAGATTTGAACACTGGATCTTTACTAGGAAGACTTGTTTGCCAAGCTCTCAATGGTAGGTAAAGTACTTTCCAAGGAATAAATACCTCACTGGATGGATTCCTTTACGAATTCACAAAATTGGTCCCACTTTTGTTATTTTTTCCCCTCTTTTACAGTGGGGGAAATGATGGCATTAGCAAGCTGTGAGCTTGATGAGGCAAGTAGGAGACTTGAATTTGGGCCCAAATTTCTGATTTTAGGCCCTGGACCACGGACACCACAGCCTTAGCAAAAACACGGTACTTAGGTACTTTGGAGTTGTTGAATTATCCAGAACCCAGGCATCCCAATAACCAGTAACTACAAAGCACTGTAGTTTACTGTTTCATACATTCATGCGATAAAGAATGTTACCAGGTGCTTTGAAAAAAAATTATTTCTCACATGAAAATAAGTGTGAGGAAATCAATATTTAATATGCATATATTTATTTTAAAAGGTAAAGGAATGAAAACATTTGCAATGCATAATATATCCATCACGTGAAGGTCTTAGATTCTGATGTCCACAGCGCTCAGCTGGAGAAACAATTTCTCTCTGCATCCTGCGTGATTCTTCTGTTCTCCGCCTTCGCAGGAGCCTCGGTTTGGAAGCATCAGGGCATCTGGTCCGTAACTGCCCCGTTCCCCATCTTCTCTCACAGGGTGAGCTTCTCTCCCTGTTTACTTCTTGTTTGTTCCTCCGCATTAGGGAATATTTCCGACTCTCCATTTTGGCAAGAGTTGGTATGACTGAGGACCTCAGCGAGCGCTGTGTACCCAGCCCTGACCAGCATGAGGCTGCAAAATGGATCCGCATTCACAGGGCATCGTGGACACTTTGGGCTATTATTTTTTCCATGTTTTAGGATCAAAAACATGTGCTTTTTTCTTCTTGATCCAGAAAAATAGGTAATCTTGATGAATAAAAACAAAAAGGAAACAAAACTTGTGTACATAGGGTTGTGAGGAGGGCAGGGGAATACGAAAAATTGTGAATCGAGATGTGTCCTGTGTAGGTATAAATTCTCAATGTTCAATGAGATCATTATGTACATATAAAATATACCAATAAAAATCAATCAGTAAGGAAAAAATAATAGAATTGTAATGATATTAGTGGAAAGATAAAATACAAACAAATTTAATTGTAAAATGAGAAACTTTTCAATTCATATATGGGGTGAATTTAGCATATACATTATAAAACAAAATATGCAAAATTCTAGTATTTTCCTACCACATTTCTTCATTTTGTTAACAATATTTTTAATTGGCTTAGGATATAAAATCAGTATTGAAGGAAATCATAATAAAATATGTTCAGTTGATTTTATAACTATTTTGCTAATAGTCCTGAACCATAAGAATAAAACTTGGAACCATTCTGCTTTTGCAATTAGGATTTTGAAAAGAATCATCTTCAGTATGTTTTTTTCGAACTCTGAAAATTATCAGAACTATTTGTGTGCTAATATTTTGTTTATGCCAGGCCTATTTAAGCAAAGAACGCCCTCTTTCTTCAAGCTGATTTCAATCAGACTAATTCTCCATTTGTTGTTCTCCAAAGGCTTCACCAGAGTCTTGAGTGACTGCAGATGATTTGAGTCATGGAAAGTGATTTAGAGGGTCATGCACAAAAATAACAAATGCTAATTCAGGCAGAAAACAATAGATTTTTCACATGTATACACACAGGGAAAATTTATATTTTACTAGAATGTAAAAAAGTCATGCAGCTATTCAGATAAACATCTTTTGTCAATGTTTTATTTTTATCTTATTTAAATTAATCCTCATATTTCTCCAATACCAAAATCAAAATAGAACTCATCATTTTGCAATAAACTGTTAGTCATACAAACATACATGTATAAAAAAACTGGTTCTTATCAGCTCTATAGAGTTGCCAGATAAAATACAGGGTGCAGAGTAAAATTTGAATTTAGAAAATAAGGAATTTTGTGGGTAATTATGTCTCATATTGTGTAGCACATATTACTACTTACAATTCATTGTTTATCTGAAGATTAGAGTCAACGCACACCAAATTTTTATTTAGGAACCCTGACAACTTAACTCGTTTGCCTTTATCTCTGTGTGTCCATAGGAAACCACTCAAAGTAATGCCTTTTCTCATAAAAATTAGAATACAGGAAACCTAATCTCATATATAGACTACGAAGAAGGAAACAACAGTAGTATATGCTGGGGTTCCAAATAGCAACATTCTTTAGCCACTTGTTATTGGGTCATGAAAAAGTAGAATTCTAGAACACAAAGACCTTGTTTCAAACAATCAGCATACACTAATTGATAAAAGTTTAGGAACTTCATTCTAATTTAAATTTGTAAATGAGAAAACTAGCACAAATCTGGTAAGATCTATGGCGATTCCTTAAAGAGAGGGACAATTAGAATCAAGCGCGTGGTCTTGTCGTCCTGTCCTTCTGAACACAGGTGTCCTTGAGGAAATGTGGCAAAGCCAAAAGCATTTGTTGGAGGCGTACTTTGAGTATGAGGCGGCCAGAGGGAGGCTTGGCGTTATAACGTTGGAATGTGGCCCCTAGGTAAATTAATACTGGAGAGGACCAAGCCAAGGCCGAAAAGTACGACTTTACCTGATGAAGCCATCCAAATTAAACCAATGTCAGGATCAAGAGTTAAAAGCCACATTACTTGTTTAGAGAAGAGTTCAAGATTTTTAAAAATAGGTACAATATACTTGGCAACTTAAATGTAATTGCTTGTCAAGTGTCGTTGTTAAGTCTACAATTCCTCCTTGTTTTTCAGGGCATTTTATCTTAATTTTCTTTATACAAGACTCATAAAATTAAGCTGTGTAGCAAGAATGTACCATTTATTTTGCTTGGTCTCCTTTCTCATCATTTCTTAACATTAACAGCAAATATTCCCAACATCTACTGGAAAAGATTTACCTAAGTATCATGATAAAAGACTCGGTTAACTTCTGAGATTTTAAAGTAATGAACTGTCAACCAGAAGAGCAGCGAACTCTGAACCTGAAGAAAATTGAAGTGAAAGATAGCTCATTTGCCTTTGCCTAACAGAATCCAATGCTTTTCTAGAATTAATATATGCGCTACATATTTCCAAGGAGAATCTAATGTCAGCTTCTATAAAGGTTGTCTTAACTGGAGTACTTTTTTAAAAAATGCTATTTAGTGTGAATATACCCCTAAAATACACCACCTATTAGACTAATGATTTCATTAGATGAGCTATTCCCAGAATTTCACTGTGAGGGTCATTTTTGACCAGCCCTTTACTTACCCCTGAAGAACCACAGTCCTTAAACACTTTACATGGGGTCCTTTTGTCTTTTTCTTTCTAACCTGTTCTAATTTAAATCTGTCCTCCACTGAAATAACATGAAAAGAACCTCCAGGCAATGGTGAGGATTTTTTTTTTTCCACCTTTCAAGACAACAGGCATTTGCTAAGTTTCGGGGAAGCACCTGTATTAATTGTGTTTCCTGCTCCTGTGTTGCTTTTGTTTGCAATAAAAGAATTCATCTCAGGTGAGTTAACCTTGCTTTTTAGCAAGGGCACCTGCAGTTGTCTTGGGCGCTATTGTAAATCAAAACATGTTGAGCCTTTAAAGAGGGAAATCAAGAGGTGCTGACAAGAGGGGATGCCAGTAGGATTAGGGGACTTTCTCACCACTTGTATTATCGGGACCCAGAACAACTGAGTCACATTAAATTACAGGGGGAGAGAGATTCCCAGAAATTCCACAGAGGGCAGGTTGACTGGCGTCTGGGGTAAACCCGGGGAGAGGAGGGTCTGTGAGGAGGTATTGAAAGGACAACTCCCTCCTTAGCCTCGGGCTTGTATAATTGACCAAGATTTCTCCGCTTGTGATTTGATACAGCCAAACCCTGTTATAGGCACTTGCCCCCAACTGAGACCAAGGCTGGAGTGAATAAGAATTAGGTGACTCACTGGTATGTACAATACATGCATTCACATCTATTAGGATAAATGACACGTTGCTCCTGTGAAGCACAGGCAGCTGGAGATTGTCATATTCTGAAAATGACAACTGTTATTTATTTATTGAGAATATTTATACAGGTTCTTCCTGGGCACAGAGAATGCATTTTTCAGCAGCACTATGACACCAGGCTGGCACGTGTCTGGATGAGAACGGAGAAAACCATTAGCACAAGTGGAGACAAAGCATATGGAGTCAGGGCAGCAGTCTGCAGGAGCAGAGAGTTAGAAGGCTGAATGCGGCAGGTTTTTCAGTGCGGCCCAAGTCATTATCTTAACAGGGCTTTACGCTACGCTACTTTGAGTAAAAAGGGATTGTTTTTCTTCCCCCCACACATGATGATTTCAGTCAAAGGGCTCCCACAATACAACTCAGAGGCTATGACTCTGGGGGCATGTTCGTCAGCTGTTGTAGGAGGGACGGAGGAACCGTTTAGGACCAGAAACACTTCTTCTAGTCTGCTTGCCACAAATCAGTCTGTTAACCTCTGGAGATGCAGCTATAATTTTCCCCATATTTAAAGAGGCACGCTTTCTTAAAGTGATGTCTTTCCAAGTAGGGGCCCTGTCGGAATGACCCATTCCTGGGTGACCCCTAGTATCTGCTGAGTAAGACAGTGTAAAGTATGGTCTTGGATGTGCCTGTTACAAGGTCCCCCAGCTGTTTCTTCTGCACATCAAGTGTGGGGAACCATGACCTTGGAAGGACAGATGCCCATGTAAATGAGTGTGTTCCGCACGTCATAGACTCTAAGTCCTGGATGATACTCATTCACAGCAAATACTGTTTGATGCAATTCCAATTAGTGCAGAATATGTATCTCCACCTCATGCCACAGTTCTTAGAAGTCCTATGCTTTCTATATACATACAAGGACTGCATATAACCCTCTCCAGAGAATATTTTATATACATTCTTAAAAAATTCAATTAAACATAAAACATTTCTCGGGGCCGGAGGGTTAGCTCAGTGGTTCCGGCGCCTGCCTCGCAAGCGGAAGGACCTGAGTTCGATCCCCGGTTACCACATATAATGCCGGATGTGGTGGCTCACGCCTATAATCCCAGCACTCGGGAGGCAGAGACAGGAGGATTGCTGAGTTCGCGGCAGCTTGCCTGGGCACCATAGTGAGCTCAGGGCCAGCCTGAACTACAAAGTGAGACCCTGTCTCCAAAAAGCAAAAAAAAAAAAAAAAATAAAAAAATAAAAACATAAAACATTTCTCTTGCAATTACCTGGCACTAAATTTTTGGTATGTGGACCTATTTCCCAATCACAGAGATGGAACTTGCAAATTCCACTGTGCCGTATGTGAGACTGGCCAGTCTATTCTTGCTATAGTAAGTCCTGGAAAAAAGTAATTATTTTATATATATATATATATATATATAAAATATATAATTATTCTATATTCTATATATAGAATATATAGAGAGAATCTGTATATAAATTGATGACCCTTGAAAATAGGGTTTCAATACAAATACAGAACTGCATCTACAAAATGAGCTCTAGAAACTAGGACAGCTTTTATAGGGTGGAAAATTTCTATAGGAAACTTGGTGTGGGAATGTGATGAGGGGAAGGAATAAATATGATACAGAAAGAAAATAAAAGAGCATGTATAAAGGGGGTGGGGATGTGTGGGTGGGTAGGGATATGGGTAAAAATGAGAATTAACCTGTGTCATATACTGGTACAAGTTCCCCAATGTTATACATGATTTTGAGATGTATATAAATTGTACCAATAAAGAATTCAATTTAAAAAAAAAGAACTGCACTACAGATTTAAGTTTCTAGGCCATTCTCTTATTGTAAAAGGCTAAAGAAAATCAAGGTTAAAGTGTTATTTTCTCTTCTTGGTATTAAAAGCATTGTTTTCTCTAAATTAAAGAGAATATGAGGAAAATTTTTAAATTACACATAAGGTTTTTAAATTTTTCACATCTTACAATTTTCACTGCTCACAAAACAACTACTGTCATCATTTGGTACCTATTTTTTTCATATTTATATGTGAAAATAAAGATTTTTACAAAGCAGAACTGAGATTATTACTATCTCCTGGCTTTGTGTTCTGTTTCAGGCGAAGACACACGGCAACTAACGCTCAAGTGAAAAGAGCACGGTACCATCGAGTCCTGGAAGATGCCGCCTGCTTCTGTAGTCTGAAGGCGTTAACACCCGACTTCTGAACAGAGAGGCTATGTCCACTTTTTCTGTAGCAATCAATGGGATAACGTGAATTATAAGAATTTGCTGAAAGGTCTGTCTCTTGTGTGTGAAGCACACAGCTAAATACTTACCATGAGAAGCAGATTGTAAATGAATTTGTGGGTTCTGACCCCCAAGCTGGGAGGACACTCCCCAACATCCGGCCCTGCTCAGCTCCTCAGGTCCCAAGAGCATCGAGGCGCCTTCCTGCCTCGGTCCTCATCCTGTGAGGATTTTAGGGCTGTGGAAACCCAACACCTCTTACCAAAACTAAGTCAACAAAGTACAATAATATTAAATGGCAGCTTGAAGCTCCTGTCTCTACATTTATTTTAAAAACTGTGTCTTTAGCAATCCACTTCATCAATCAAGGATTCATAGGTTGTGCCTTAGGGTTATCTTCCAGAGGCTCCAAAGCAGACTTTTTATGTCTCTAACGGAGTTTAAACTTTTCGGTCTCTTATTTTTATGGACAACTCCTAGATAGCCTTGTTTTGTGATTTGTAAAATGCTTCTGATATCAAAAAAGAAATTTGGAGAGATGTTTTGAAATGCTTTCATAAAATAAGTCAATACGTTTTCATAAAATAAGTCAAAATTTATCTTTAATGCCCTCCTGATATGAATGTTTATGAATGGTACCATTTTGTTACCTATAAATATTCTTTAAAAACTACAAGGAAACTCAGAAGCAAATGAAATAGAAAACTATAAGCAATAAAGTCAAGTGATGAAAAGTAGATTCAAAGCAGCCACAAAAACAAAGAATTTCAAGTTAAAACAAAAGCAGAAATTGATTCAGTGAGGTATTTCTGTGGAGTCAGCCATAACCACGCGGAATATATTTCAGTTCTAAGTATATTAAAGATTGGTCACTGCAAACCTTGAAGTAACTCAAGGTATTATAGATCCCATATGAAGAAATTAAATGGGATTTTCCTCAAATTTTAAAAAGATTCTAAAAATTTACGTGGCATTATCAGTAATAATTTGTAACATTGAAAGAAACTTTAATATAAAGTTTTTAAATCAATGCTGCTAAAATGAAGGCAGAGTTTTCTTTTTTTCTCATAAAAATATTGTAAAACTATTGTCGCATAAGAGAAAAGCAAGACTGCTCCCTCTCAAAGTAAGAATAATAGTATCACAGGTGGGTTAGGTGGTTGATTGTTTAGAAGCCACACTATTCTGTGCTGATTTTATGATGTTTTATACTTGTCAACTCTGTACTGTTCTTCCCTCATTACAAAATTCATTTTTGTGCCTAATTTTATATTTGAATGTTCTGTTCTTTTGGTTTACAAAAAGCCTTCCACAAAATGAACGTAAGGCCCAGTATCAACTGGATGTGACTCTGGGGTTGTCCAGACCCATAAAGCTCAGTTGCATCAACATTAATTTACCCCAGGAAGGTGTTTTTGGCCAAGAAAGAGGAGTGCAGTTGGGCTGATTATGAAGGAAAGGAGAAAGCCTTGCAGTCGTGGGAGGAGGAGGGGAGGAGGGGAGAAAGTCCTGTGGAACACACTGCTGGACACAGCGCACTGGAGGTACTCTTTGTACAGGTAAAGTAACTTTCTCAAGCAGGGTGTTAGGTCTCTAAGTGGTGCTTAAATACCTCACAAAGGTAGTAGATGGGGATCAGATTGTTAGGGAACAACTTGCTTGTAAAACCCAAAGAGCAGTAGTTGATCTGATAACTGGAGGATTCTTAATAGCTGAACACAAATAAACCACTTGTAAATGCCCCTGGGCCGGCTGGCTCGCAAACCTTTCACATGGCAGTAATATATGGCCAGTAATTACCATAATGAGCCACCAGAAGGCATCTATTTGTTCCCCCTGGAAGAGCCTGCATCTGGCTTTTAGGTGTGAACCTAGGAGAGGCAAATGACAAGGAGTATTTGAATATACATTTCCTCTGGGCAGCTACTTATTTGAACAGCTGCTTGTGAGGCTTGCAGCAACCTTAAGAGCCAGTCCAATTCGGGAGGCCTTGTTCATCTTGATTTCTGTTTTTTTTCTTTGAAGTACAGGACCAGCCTATTTTCTCCCAGGGTAATAATTTCTCCAAATTAAAAGTGGTTACCCGACTTAAAACCTGTGACAAGTCTATTGTGTTGACCGCTCCAGTTGGGAGAGGGTGGAGGTTGCCACGGAAATGGGCTCTAGAAATGAAACATGGAAAACACTCCAAAGCCACGTGCCAAATTGTTTGGTTTTTAGATTAGATTTCATAGGGGAAATGAGCCAGAGCTTTCTTTCTCTTTCTTTTTTGTCTTTGTCAAAACAAAGACTGTGTAACAAAGGCAACGTTTTGAGCCATCTGCTGAAAATACAAAAATATTTTCATCAAAATAACAAATTGGTGGTTTGTTGTGTCAGCTTGTACTTTTAATAATTCCAATAATAAGCCATCCCCAGATATTAGATAGAGGCACATTTGCTAGCTGAAGAAAAGGAGGGCATCTAAGTACCTACGAAATGAGCTGTAAAATGACTTCAGAATGGTTTTGAGGAGAAAATACTATAGAAACAGGCAAGACCATGTTGAAATCTCTGTACCTCTATGGCTAGGAATCAAAACAGGTTCTGCTTTCCCTTACCACTGAGTATTCCCGTCCGGTCGAGGGGGAACTGTTGCATGCCTTACCCGCTCTTTATGAAAAATACTAAAAGTGCTGTATGTTTCTTGAGCTCTTAGGAGTCCATGCGAAACAATGCCTCGAAAACACTTAGAAACATAAAAACAAATATCATGAGTATTCTTTAAACACTCACAGTTTGCCTTAAGGAGATTTATATAGAACTTGGAAGAGGTGTATCAGAGGTTTGCCTTGACATTCATGGATCGCTGAGCAGCTCCAAATGCCTCTAAGAAGATTATCAAGTGATTGTGTTTTCTTAAGTTTCCTGATCTCTCCTTTACCTAGAGGTCAAACTGCAGGTGATTGGCAGCACACCCTTGAGGTGCTAGTAGGACACAAGATGACAGAGCCAATAAAATGCAAAGGTAGATTCCCTGGAACCTACAGCTTGCAACTTTCTTTTGGACTGCTGCATTTTATTATATTTTTAGTATAATAAAGAACTTTAAAATGATATATATCATCTGTCTAATCTATCTATCTAATCACATGACTAAAGGTTAATACACCTTAGTAACCTCCAAACCCAATCAGTCTGCGTCTCTCCTGTGCACTCACTCTAAACAACCACGGGTATTTTTTCCTGGGTTTATTCTGGTTTATTATTCTTGGTTTATTTATTTACCCTTAAGTAAATACCTACATATATATTGGTTTCATCTGTTTATGTCAAAGTCTACACTGGGCACCTATTGCATGTAACCTTTCTATTTGTCCCTTAACAATTTATGTTGTTCTTAATTTTATCTCAGCACACGATTTCCTCATTCACTTTTAGAACTGTGTAATTTCTCATTGTTTAAATGGATTATTAAATCCAAACTGTAGAATTTTCAAGTCTCAGTCACTCTCAGAGATAGCATTAAAAAATATGATGTGGCAAACTCTACTCATTCGTATCAAACTCTGAATTAAACTTCTATTTGCCTGTAGCCTCACTTTTTGTCTCTGTAAAACACAGTTGGCAAACAAAGTCACGAATCACTTGAAAGAAAAACCTAATTTATGAGCTAAGATAAAATGCATAGACTTAGAACGAACTCAACTAGAAGCATTTCAGGTGCGATTAGTTCTCAGCGGGCTCTTGTCCTGGGTTAGCCATATTCCATGTGACGTGTGTCGTGCCCACCTCATTTTCTTTACGGATTGTATAAACACTCAGACGTACTTTGATTTTCCCCCCAAACATAGCAACAGCTGCCCTCCAGAGCTTTGCTTCTCAGACCACAGAACTCGTGTTTCCTTCAGGCCTCCCTACCTCTCTGATCCTACTTTTACATTTAATTAAGGTAATCCTTCCACCTACATCCTCTTCCAGAGCCTGTTCTCCTTCCTCTCTAAGCTGTTGTCCGTGTCCCACCTGAAGCAAGGGATCAGATTGCAGTTTTGGTCCTAAGCTCATTAGAGAAGAATGCGTCTGGCATTTCTCTGGGAGGAAAATGGGCTTTCAAGTTCTAATTGGAAAGATCTGAAGAGGGCAGAACTGCAAGATCTTTTTGACCGTGGGCCCCAGACCCCTGACGATTGGATATAAAAATAAATATGTGTATAGACATATGTTTACATATGTACATACGTGAAAAAATATGGTTTGTGAGCTTGGTAGCCGCTGTTGTTTGTCTATTAAGTAAAACTAAACTTACATTTTAAGCTTAACTCCATGTAGTTGCAATCAGAGTCTAATTTAAGTTAAAAAGTTTCTCTTTAATGCAAATGTATGGAGTTTGTGGATACCCTGGAGAATATTTAAAGTTCCAATGAAAGGGTATACAACTAAAAGTGAGAGTAGAAAAAAACGGAATAAATGAAAAAAGAGAAAGAGCATGAGAGGAAGTCAAGAAAGAAAGAGAGAGAGGAAGGAAGAGATGGACAGATGGGGAAAATGAAGAAAATCTCTTTAGATCTGAGGTTGTCGCCTTTGTCTTGCTGCCTGTCAAGATTAAAGATTTAGGATTTTCTGAGGGTGAGAGCTAAAGCATAGTACTATTCTGCGTGTGAAGGATGAAGCTAACACATAATATCCTTCCTCTACTTTTTCAGCAAAGGTGTCCGGACTCAAAGTCTTTTTGTGCTGAAATGAAATTAAGAGAGAGCTAGCAGAAAACAGAACAGCAAATAAGGAAACCCCAAGGCAATGAGGAATAGTTCTCTGCCAATGTATTTATCAAACTGCACGCTGCTACTCAGCAGCTCTGCATGCGTCCATCTGCCTATCCCTGGCTTCCCTGTTCCCACAGACACTCATAAGTGTTTCCTGATGGTCCTGATAGTAGGTGATGTTACGTCCCCACTTGGCTTTACATATGATGAGATATTCTAACTATGGTTTTTCTAACAGTCCTTCCCAGCCCAACCTCTCTCTTTAAAAATGGCATCTATTTTGCTCTTCCGAGGTTTTAAAACAGAGCAAGAGCACTAGCAGATTCCCTTCCTGCCCTTCTGACCCACACCCATCCTGAGGTCAGTGCCCTCACCCGTCTTTATATAGTCACTAGAAAATAGGTGCCAGATTCTCTTAACCATGGCTCTGCCGGTATTTATTTTCACCTGTGGAGATGCAGATCCATTAAAGTATTGAGCCAAACATACAGCTCCCATCTGAAATAATCGTAAAAGGATTTATTTCCCTAAGAACATCTTAGCTTATCTAAACAGCTGCTATTCAAAAGTGATTACTTGGGAACATCCAGGTCACCCAGGAGCAGCAGAGCCTGTTGCTACTGGGTTCGTTTAGACAAAAACCAGTAACCAGACGTTTTGCAGTAAGGCAAAGAGTATTTCAGAAATTGGTTTGTGTTTAAGGAACTTAAAATCGGAGTATTTACATACTTTTAAATGTCATCCTTCATTTCATTTCATTTTAATTAATCTAGATAATTGGCCCTTCTGCTAAAGTCTTCTGCAGCAAAGGTACAGAAACTGTAAAAGTCTTTGAAAAGATGAATGCTCACGTACCAAAGACAACTCTTTCTTTAAGTCTGAGAAACACAGAATTTAAAAATATACATTTTAGAGAGAAATGTCTTGGAAGAAACTCTAAAATGTAGGAAGTATTTGTGGTATAGTCAGTAGGTTGAAAAAAGAAAGCTATACTTTTTGAAAAGAATATATTAAAAAATAAAGATCATGTTGAAAATGATTTAGGAGAGCGGGCATAACTAAAGTCTCTAGAATGGTTTTAGCAAACACTCGGCATGGCTGAAAGAAAGCAAGAAGTCATTAGCTAAGCGTTCGTCCTGTTCCAAGCACTTGGCGCTTATTACCCCATTTAATTCTCAAATACGACGACTCCCCTGTAGCTGACCAGGAAGGTACAGTCAATGAGGGTGAATACGCGGTCCACGCAAGCGGAGGAGCCGGGGTTTCAGCTTGGTCTGCCTGTCTCAGAGCGTCCTGTGCAAAGGAGGCGAGTAACCAGCATTATTCGTGCTCAGCCCTCTGGTCTGCAGATTGGAGGCTGCAGCGTCCTCTGGACGGACCAGGTTTGGGAGAGCAGGTAAAGCAAGAGAGGCTCGAAGGAAACTAGAAGAGCTCTAGACTCACCCCCCCCCCCCACACAAGTTCTGTGTTCTCTCTGCTTCTGAAATCTGGAAGAGAAGAGGTGCCGCAGTGACCGCGGAGCAGGGGGGTTACGGGAACTGTAGTTCAGGACCACAAGTCATCAATACATTTTTCACAAGCCTGGCCCTGTTGGATGGTTTTGTTTGGCTGTCACAGTGTTTATTTGTTTAAGTAGCAACCTTCAAGGAGTCATTCAACAATTATCTTCTACAACAACTCATATTTATTGGGCATCAGTGAGGCACAGGGACTTATCAGGAGCCAAAGAACCTGGGCTTTTTCAAAGACCAAACTGAGCTGCTTTTGTGGGACTCACATTAGAGAGACAAATATCAAATAATGCACATAATAAATGATTAGCACATAGTATCTCAGGAAGTGAGAGGTAAAAGTGTAAATTAGGCTTATAGGAGTTTAGAAGGAAGGTGACGTAGTTACAGGCTCTTATGAGAGGAGCTCCATGAACAGAAACTTGCGGAAGGTGCAGGAGTCGGCCAGGAAACATGAAGGCTTGAGGAGGGCTCCGGCTGAGGGAAGACCACTGCGGTCTCCGGTGGGGGCGTCAGTGCTTACAGAGTGATCAGCGGGCCAATGGGCTTGCGGGGAGGGAGCGGAAGGGTGATAAGAGAGGAGGGGCGAGTGTTAGTGAGGCACCAGAGAGTACATGGCATTACAAGCTTTCAGCCGATTAAACTGGGGGCTCTGTAAGGGTTTGAGCAGGGGAATGGTCAATTTTAACTTGCCTTTGAAAATACAGTAGTTACTCTGGATTCTGTCCTGAGCATAGACTGCGAAAAAGGAGGCGAGGACAGACTCGGTAAGTATAGTTAAGAAACTTCTGGAGACCGAACAATGAAATATGCTGCTGGTTGGGGAGTAACAGGGAAGTTATGAAAGACAATGGGAGTGGAGACATATTTGGAAGGTAAATAGATGTGCGAAGAAGTGACAAATGACTGCAGAGTTTCTGATCTGAGAATGCCATTGCCGCGGGATAGCCGAGGGCAAAGCAGGCTTGTCGGAGTCATCCAAGTTCCGTGTTGTTCATGTCACAAAGCAATGGACATTGCGCCTCTCAGTGGAGATGCCAAAGGCAAAGTAGACTCCAGGAAAGTTTCTTGGTTAAAGACATAAATTTGGGAGCCATTAGCAAAGAGATGCTGTTTAAAGACAAGGACATAAATGCCATTTCAAAAGTATGAGTAGAGACGGGAGGGCTAAAGACTTCGTTGTCAAGAAATTTGGCAAATAAAAAAATGTGTCGAATGTAAGACTTCTGCAAATAACACAAACGTCTTCCTGGTATTAATCAGCTAGGGGTGAATGATATGTGGCTTCTCCTGCCCTTCCCTAGTCCGACCCACTTGTATGGTGATATGCCCATCTCATTAGTGTCTCCATCATACTGATTTTACTCTTTTATGCCAAACACTTGCATGTCAAGAGTGTGCCATTTTCTGTTTCTGGCATACAGCCATGCATGCAGATGGTCCCAGTGTCTCTACCTCCCATCTAAGGATAATAACATCGACCTTGAAATAGCTTATCTTTTTTTTAATTGCACTTGGGAAATACACAGCTAGTAATATCATGAGATGATATATGGACCATCAGTCAATCTCACATTCTTGCCTAGAGAAATAAAGGAAAGATCATATTGAAAATGACATATTCTTTTCAAATGAACAACAGGGTATATCAAACTTTCCTTCCAATGAAGAACTCAAAGCGCCACTTCAGTTGTGGTCAGCTTTGAAATAGCAGGAGGAATTTTTAGAAATGATCAAATGAAGGGTCATGTACAGCTAGAAAAAAGGAAAAGAATTCAAAGGGAGAAAGATGGGTTGAGAAATAATCAGCATGAAGTGTCCAGTTTAATCTAAAGGATTGAAGAGCTGGGCATAAAGCATTATTGTGTCTTCACAGTAGCATAAAAATGTACATTCACTGGAAAATAAAAAATAATGGACTTAGATTCTATTTCGACAGTTTCTTAGAATGTAACGCCATATGTTGAATGAATAGGAAATTGCAAATGAGCTACAACTTCAAAGAAATATGCCAGGCTGTCAGGCTTTGAGGAAGAAATTTTTTTTCTCATTTAAGGTGAAATACACATCCTCACACTGATATTCTGTGTTCAGTGGTTCTAAAGGCAATGTTAACAGTCTTCTATGTGGGAGAATTGTTAGCCAGTTAACAAGCACAATAAATACCTATGATGCACTGTTTCAGGCTAGTTGAAAAGAAATAAAGAAATTAGAATTGAGGTTATGATCATACTCAAGATTGGCTCACAGAGTTGTAGTGAGCTTCAGAGAAAATTTAAGACAGAAAGATTAAGATTCTTCCTGTTTAATACAGAGAGACCTGCTCTTTGAAAGAGAAAAGGTTACCATGTTTTGAGTATTTACCCTTTCCTCCTCCCTGAGCCAATACCATCTTTTCAAATATATGCACGTAAAAAGGTGCTCAATTTTTTTTCCTGGGGCCAGATTCTTTTGTTTTCTCAATTTGTTGTTTCATCTAGTTTGCTACTCTTGTCTTCCTTGGGAACTAGGATCTTGAGCAATTGGCAAATGGTTCTTATAGCAACAGCCTCCAACTGAAATTTCTCCCAATAGTTCATTACCTTCTCTCCAACTCCACCACAATATATTTTTTTTATCTCTCCAGTATTATACATTATTTTGGTTAGGTAAAATTTAACACCAACAAATTTTAAAACTCACTTACTATACCTACCTCTCACATTTAATGTACATTCAAAGTTATAGGGTAGCTTTTGAAAATAGACAAATCTCATATCCACCCCAGTACTATCAATTTTGTATGAGTGGGTGCATGTGAAATTGTAAGGTCATAGTATTTAATAATACAGATTTAAAACTTACTAAAGAAAATATCTTTTAAGTTGATTTTATCATTTTAATTTTACGTTGTACTTCACAGGGGACATACAGAGTTTAATAACAAAGTCTTGAGCAAATAGCCACATCATTTAGCAGAGAGGTAAAGCAACCTGAACACAAGCACGAAAGGCCATAGGACTCAATCTGTTGGCTTCTGTATTTGCCAACACCAGCAGTGGACCGCTCTGGGTAGCTCTCTTAGGCAACTAAAGTAGTCTTTCTGTAGCCATGACAACATGTAATAGAAGCAGAAGACTTTGATGCTGGATTTGATCTGGCTTCCATATAGGTTGCCTGGAACAGGGACATTAAAGCCGAATTTTGGAAGACGTCATGGCCATTCCTAGGTCATCAGTATTCACATAATGACAGCTTCCAGTGTTACCCATATTCTTTCATGTTACTTTGTGGTATAGCATTTATGAGTTTAGCAGCCATGAGTATTTGTCACATCTCGGTCTGAAGAGGTCTGTAAGTTTACTAAGTATTCGGGCAATTGAATTTAATTTATACACACCAGAGAACATCTAGTGTCATGATTAAGATGATAAAATTTGGTGCCATACTAGTTAAAATCAAATTGCCATTTTATCACTGAGACCTCAGTGATTCAACCTACCTATAAGTAAAATGGGAATAATAATGGTACTTCCCTAAAGAGAACAATGAAGATTTAAAAATTAACATATATAAATGGCTTATGATTCATGAATTAATTGGCTTGCTTATTTTGGAGCATCAGGACTTGAACCCACAGTCTCACGCATGCTCAGGAAAGTCTCTACCACGGAGTTACATCCCTGCTTCCAAGCTGATGCTTTCAGTAGCCCTTCGACATTCACTTTTCTATGTTACATTCTTAATTTAAATTACAATGAACTAGTTTGGAAGATCACTAATTCCTTCAGTCATTCCAGTGTTCTTCAGCTTTCAGTTTTATGTTGGTATGTATGTAGTACAGGTCTAGAACTCAATTCAAAATGAGCTAGAATGCCTTGATCTTTTGTTTTCCAAAAGTAAATATATACCAGGAAAATAAATGATGAAAAACACCAGTAAAATAATATAAAGATATTGAATAAAATCACATAGACTTACAGACCTACACTGACATGAAAGAAGTTCTTTTTCCCAGCAATCTTTGGCGACCTGTTCAGGAGTCTTCTCTTACCTCACTATGGCTGGAATGGATGCTATATAAAGGCTGTTCACATCAAGCTAAATACATTTGCACTGGGGCTGCTTCCAACTTGGGTAAACTATTCAAATCCTTTTAGAATCTGTTTCCAAGGGTTTTTACCTATGGAATCCATTTATGTTCATTTTTATGCAGGATAAGATTAAGCAAATTTTTTTTTATCTCTCTTGAAATAGTTTTCCTATTGATGATTCCTACTGAGAGATTTTTTTTAAAAAATGCAATAAATAGAAACCTGCTCAAGCCAACGTTAAGTAAGTTAAATTTATAGGGCAGAAGGAAAAAGCAATGACAGTGAAACAATGAGTACAAAGTTAGCACTGTAGATGGATCAGTCTTATTCCGAGCAGTTGAGCCTATCATTGCAGAAGCTGCAGAAAATCTTTGTACAGAGAGGAGACCCTGTCCATGTCACCTTAACGGAGATTCTTGCCTTTGTGGTGAGAACAGTTGGGCCACCGCCATAGAAAACAGACCTCAAGGGAAGAAAGACATAAAAACATTGAGGAGAAAACTGTGCCACAGCCATTCAAAAAATATTTTTATTTTCTACAGATATTTTCAACCTCGTACAGATGTGCATAATTAAAATAATGTGGGGTTTGGTTCTTTTGCTGCTTCGAAGTTGAAGAGTAACTCCTGAGCACAAAATAGGCTGCATTCAGCAACTTTCTGATTTTCTCTTGGTTCTGATCCGAGAGTTGGGAACCATTATCTTATAGGCACATTTGTACCATTTTCCCATAATGTGTCATCATCTTCCATCAGTCTGCACGGAGCTTATTTGCCATTTTTCTGCCCACTCATCTGGCTGGGTCATTTCCCATTACAGTTTATTCTTATTGCCTATATCAGTATGCGACTACGCAGAATGGAAAATGTTATTCTAGGAATTTTGTTTGCATGTGTGCTGTGTTTTAGGTCCCTTATAATGATGTCAAATAAGATTGATCAGTACTAATTTTGGGGATTGTACATCCCCACACAGAAAAACCGACTCCCCCCTCAGTCTCTCCCTTCCTGTCATCATTATCAACAAGTATTTATTAAGTACCATAACATGCCAGCTAAGTTTTAGGTGCTTGCGTACATGCATGAACGAGATAGATAAACATCTTAAATCTCGGAGTTTACAATTTCCTGAGGAAAGATACTCAGTAACAAATACGTGCTTGGTATTTCATGTTGCTGCCGTGGTAGGCAGTTCCTGACTTCACTGAATGTTATAATTTGAGATAATTCTTTGGTGATGAATTATTTTCCCTGAAATCCACCATATGCATATTGGCTCAGAAGGGAACGGTTTTCTTGCATTTTATGTATCATTTCAAAGAATCAGGATAATGAATCTACAAAAAGGAAAATGAATGCTCACTCCTTTTCAAGGGAAAATATTTAGGGTAAAATTAATTCATTTAGTAAATATGTGTGTGGTATGAGTGGAGCACATAAAACAGAAATTATAGCCCTTGTCCTTAGGGCCTTAATAATTAATTGAACCAGGCAGACAAACAATTAGGTTGTATTAGTAGCCTAATATGTTTTGACTGTAGCAAGCTCAGAAGCCAACAGAGGCCTCTGAATTTCTAGCAGCTGGTCATAAGCATGCCTTGAGTTCCTTGAGTCAGTTTTGTGCACATCCCAAGTAGTCCAGGTATCATGAGTAGACTGCTCACGCAACTTTCCCTGAGTAGTTTTAGCCTTGGTCTTAGTCTGAGATCTTAGTCTTGGTTAAGTGCTCTGGTCTACTTCGGAAGCACTTGGCATTTTTCTCTATGAGAGTTAATCTTGGCTGTTGACTTGATTGACTTGAGGCAATTAGCAAAGCATATTTCTGGGTGTGTCATGGGGGCATGACCTTGAGGAGTATATCTGATCCCTGAGTCATTTCTCTGGTTCTTCTTGCTCTCTGTTGCTCTGCTTCCTGGCTGCATGATAGGAGCAACTTTCCTCTATCACGTCTTCCCCATCATGAGTTCATGGGTTGAAGCCAGCCAACCATAGACTGAGAACTAAGAAACCGTGAGCCCCCAGCACTCGGGAGGCAGAGGCAGGAGGATTGCTGAGTCCGAGGCTTGCCTGGGCTCCATAGTGAGCTCAGAGCCAGCCTGAACTACAAAGTGAGACCCTGTCTCAAAAAAAAAAAAAAAAAAAAAAAAGAAACCATGAGCCAAATAAACCTTTTCTTCTTTAAACTGTGTACAAGTGGTGATTGAAAAGTTTGATGCATATTTAAAAAATTTTAAATCTATTACATGAAACAAAAACTATTGCTATTAATCACCCTCAAGATATCCCCGTTGCTTCAAATACACTTACCCCAACTGAAGAAGTTCTGTACATCCTTTTTCATGAGTTTTTTTTTTTTTACCAAGTTTGGTGAAAATTGTGAAGAATGCTGCTACCAAGTGCCATCCAACAGAAAGGCGGGCTCATGAAGACATTAGAGTGTACCCTCATCCACCTTATTCACTGGATCTGGCATCCACATTTTGAAACAAATCAAGGCAGCCACAATAGTGCCCTAAAGACATTAATGAAAGATTTTCAGAATTGCCTCAGAGTATGCTAAGACCAATGAGATGTTTGTTCCAGGCAAACGAAGAGTATTTTAAGGGGTATTAATGGCAATGTGTCTTTTACTGTTTTTTTTTTTTTAAATTTAAACACACTGTGTTTTTAAATCTCATCTTGTATGTTAGATATTTCTCAGCAGTGGAAACAGACAACAGGCCCAAAAAACAATGGAGCCTACTGAACTTGGACTAAAACTTCTGAAACCGTGAGCCCAGACAAACCTTCCCTCCTCACAACTTTTTGAAGTCAGGGATTTTATCACAGCCGTGGAAAATGGCGAACATAGAGAGGTATCTGAAATGGACCTGGGAACCAATTTGAAGATGGTCTGACTGGCAGCAGGCTCGGAAGGTACAGTTAGAACTTCTGTAAGAATAAGAGCTATGATGCATTGAGATTCCTCAACGTATTTATTATGACCCCTGCCACATATTCACAATTTTGCTGCAGTTTCTGTGGTTTCAGTAACCCATGGTGAATTCTGATATAAAAATATTAAATGGACAATTCCAGAAATGATTCTAAAGTTTGCATTGTGTGACACTCTGAGCTGTGTGACATCCCACTCTGTCCTGTCGACCTTGCCAAGTGTTTATCCAGTACGTCTTCCTAGGGTCCCCCTAGCTCCCTTAGCAGGCTCTTAAAGATCACACTACATTTGTGCTCCAATCAGTCCTTTAGAATACTGCTCTACAGCACAAGAAGAATCTCTCACTATGCCTAATTTATTTTTTATTAATTTTTAAAAAGTTTTAATCAACCCTTTTTAAAATTGAATTATTTATTGGTTCATTTTACATACACTCAAGATCAATCTCAACATCGAGAACTTGTACCAGTACATGGCATAATTTAATTTTCATTCTTTCTCATTCTTCTGCCCATCCTATAATGCCCCTTCTATATACATATGCTTGGTTTCCTTTTTTAACATCACATTTTTTCTTTCCCCTTGTGACTTACCCTGACCTTTTTCTTTTTGATTTTTTTTTTTTTTTTTTTTTTGAGACAGGATCTCACTTTGTAGTTCAGGCTGGCCCTGAGCTCACTATGTAGCCCAGGCAAGCCACCGCAAACTCAGCAATCCTCCTGCCTCTGCCTCCGGAGTGCTGGGATGACAGGCGTGAGCCACCACGCCTGGCATTGTGTTATGTGGCGTTGATTGCTGGTGGGTGTGAGTCTCCACGCCCAGCATTATATGTGGTTTCCGGGGATTGAACTCAGGACCCTGCGCTTGCGAGGCAGGCTCCGGAACCACTGAGCTAACCCTCCGTCCCGTTTTTGAATATTTTTGTATTTTGCAATATCTATCATAAATTTTAGAACTCATTTACATCTTCAGATTCTCATATCAGGGATAAGATACAGTATTTACACATCTGTGATGCATTTATTTCATTTATGAGTATGTCCTCAAAGTATGTCCAGTTGAGTATAAATGACTCAAACTTATTATCCTTTAAGGCAGAGTAATATTCCATTTTATTTTTTTTAAACCCACATCTTTACCCAATGTCTAGTTGATGAGCATTTGGATTACTTCCAAGACTGACCTATCACAAACTGAGCTGCTATGCACATGGGTGCACATATGTCTCTATGATATGATTTTTCTAATTCTTTCATGTATATTCCTAGTAGGGGAATAGCAGGTTCCAATGTTACCTCTAATACTAGTTTTCTGAGGAATCGCCACACTGATCTCCATAGTGGTTGCACCAATCTACATAAATTTATCTTTATTATAATGCATATATAGGAAAAATGCATGGTGTGGCATGGGTTGAGTCCTTCTTATCTAAGATTAATGGAGCTTTCCAGATTTTGGAATGTTTGGATAATACAGTATACAAAGTATGGATAATAAACTTTTGCTCTTTGTAAATAACCTGTCTCAGGTATTTTGGGATAGCGACAGAAACCAGTAAGACAATGGACTACTTAAGTAACTCCTGTATACTTCAGCTTCATCATTGTGTAAAATGGGAATTGGAACAACAGATCTTAGATTTGTCCTGAAGAGTTTGAACCTGGAATAAATTACAGGCTGAAGAGTTGAGAGCAATAGCTGGAGTGTGAACAGGTGATCTGCAGCCTGCCCTGGAATCCTATAGGCTAATTCATTTTGCCTGTGTGAAGGACTGAAGGCTTGCTCAGCCTATCTGTCATAAGGCCTGTCAGGAACAAGGCCAGTGTGCATTGCACTTGCTTGGTTTGGCCCTTATCGGGGCTTGTAGAAGTTAATGATAAGCTTAGGTGTATATCATACTCACTCATAGAGGGTTTGCTGACTACAGGAAAAGGAAAAATGCACCTCTTGAAATACCACAGTCAAAGACTTGGTAAGCCCACTAGGAGGAAAACAACTCAAGCTTCGAATAAATATTATCTTTTCTAGGCTTGGAGACTGGCCACGAACAACAAAGAGGTAGACATCATTAGCAATATGGCCTCTTGAAGTGCTTGCCTTGTGCAGGGCAGGTTGCAAGGCTGATATCATCCTCAAGGGAGCCTTTGGCCAGTCCAAGGGTCTGCCCTGGCCCATTTTACACACAGTCTAAGCCTGCAAACAGCTAGTCCAAACCACAACATGCCTACACATTTCATTCTTTGTTTTTTGTCTTCTTCACTTGTGTTGCTTTGCTGTTGTTCTTTCCCTTTGAGCTAATGTTCAAGTATGAAAATCATTTGTTATTTTTGCAGTTGTTGACCTACCAGCCTTTCCAACTTAGACTGAACTTTGCTACCAGTCTTGCTGTGTCTCCATCTTATATACAGCAGATCATGGAATTTCTCTGGGTCTGTAATTTAGGTGAACCAATTCTTTATAATAAAGACTTTGTCTGTCTATTTAAATATATATCTACCTAGGTTATTTTTCTCTGGACAATCCCAGCTCCAGTTGAAAAGTGTCTTGTTTTACTCTTTCTCCAGTAAGCACTGGGCATTAAACCTTAATATCTTGCTAAGTAAGAAAGGGGAGGGCCGGAGATTTAGCTCAGTGGTTCCAGCGCCTGCCTCACAAGTGCAAGGCCCTGAGTTCGAGCTCAGTAACCACATACAATGCTGGGCTTGGTGACTCACACCCACCAGTAATCAGTACCACATACCACAGTGCCGGGTGACGTGGCTCATGCCCATAATCCCAGCACTCAGGAGGCAGAGACAGGAGGATTGCTGAGTACCATGCTTGCCTGGGCTACATAGTGAGCTGAGGGCCAGCCTGAACTACAAAGCGAGACCCTGTCTCAAAAAAAAGGGGGGGGGAGATATGAGCCTATACAGGAAATCTCAGGAAGATGGAAACCAGGGTAGAGATGAGCTTTGCCTACACTGATTCCTGGAAATCCATAGAATCAAGTCCAGTATATTCCTCCAAGAAGTGTTGCTTAAGGTGTTTGCTATCAGTTCCTGACTCCAGAACTTTTGAGGCACCTGAAATCTCCTAAGTGATAGCAAGATCTTGTACATCTTAATGAAAGGATGCATGGCTAAAAGCTCCTGGACAGCTTTAGGATGGAGGCCGATGGCCAGATGAAACAACCCTGTGATTAGAGGGTTGGAATTTTCCGTCATGACCCTAACTTGTGGGGACAGGAAAGGGGATAAAGGTTAAATTTAATCACCAGGGGTCTATGATCTAATAAATCATGGCTCATAATGTGACCTGCCTAAATGATGGGGGTTGGAGAGTTCCTGGGTTGGAGAATGCACCGCTGTGGTGTGCTGGAGGATGGAGCACCCGACATCTGTAGGGATAGAGGTTCTTGCATTTTGAACTTTCTAGACCTTACCCAATACAAGTTTTCATCCCCTGACTGTTCATCTGTGACTTTGTAATTTTCTGTAATAAATGGGTAATCATGTTTCCCTAAGGTCTATGAACTATTTTAGCAAATTATTGCTTTTGAGAAGGAAGTTGTGCAAACCGCCGATTTGCAGCCATGTTGGAAAGAACTGTGGGCATCCTGGAATCCTGTCACTCGCTAAGGAGTGAAGTAGGGGCATATGTTAGAGACTGAACCTTTTGTGGTGGGGCCTAATGATAACTCTGGGTAACTAGTGTCAGAATTGAGTTGTTGGGACTTCCAGTTGTTGTCTGTAGAGAACAGGGAATTACATAGTGTGGGGAAACCCACACACGTGTTATTAGACATGTCGTGAGTAGAAAGTTAGGGTTTGTCTTTCAGGGTAAAGTTCCCAGAGGAAGCTTTAACATTCCAGCATGTTGTTATCCAGTTTGGGGCAGGTGTACTACAGCAGAAGGTAGTAGCTATCGGGTAAACTTGAGTGAAATCTTGAAGATGATTTTAAATAATCTCAGTGTACACCTCCAAAGCAGGCATGGCCTAGCTGAGGAAGATAAATACTGGTGTTTTGTATAATTAATTGATGAAGCAACAGAGGACAGTAGAAGGGGCAGTATGGAACTTGAATCCGTGAGAAAACAGTGGCTTGATGGAGTCAAGATGGACACAAAATTGTATGCATCTATAGAGATGCTCACTGAAACATTAATGAAAATAGCATGTATGCAAACAGCCTAGATGCCCAACAACAGGGGACATAGTTTGTTCAATTAGAATGCATTGTTCATTATGTAAAGATTGCACTGTTGACATGCTTGATAATACTTGACACAAAATATCAATTATTAATTGTTGAATGAAAAGGATGTATAAACGACGTTGTGTTACTATAATAAAATAGAATTAAGATTAAATCAAATAATTAATTAGTGGGGAGATTGTGGTCTTTGTGAGCAGGTTGCCACAGAAGTTTCCAAACGAGCTTGGTCTTCCCCAGGGAAGACCATGAAAGAGGATGGAGTGAGGAAGAAGGGTGAATCTAGAAGAAAATCTGAATAAGCCCAGGAAACAGACAGCCCAAGGTGCATATTAGGTATTGGGATAATAATTAACCAGAGTGATCAGAGTGGGTAAAGGGAAGAGCCAAAGACAGGAAGAGAAAGGTCGGTTCAGACAAGCGCCGTGTGCCCACATCCAGGTGGACAATGAAACAATCACACCAAAGAGCAGCAGCAGCAGCAGCAGCAGCAGCAGCAGCAGCAGCAGCAGCAGCAGCAGCAGCAGCAGCAGCAGCAGCAGCAGCAGCAGCAGCAGCAGCAGTGTCATCACTTTCATCTCATGAAGAAGCAGGTGAAATCAAATGAAGAGAAATATAAGCAGAAAACATGACTCTCTAGCCATGAAAAGAGAAAACAAGTTATATAATGAAGGCTCTAAATACACAAACATATTAAAAACACCAGACATTTTGCTGATATTGGCTTTGGGTTATGAACTGGAGAAGTTTGAGAAATCTTGAGATGGACCACTACATACAGTCTGACAGGCAAAATGAGAAGTGTATTTAATTTCTTACCAGGACTGTGAGAAATGTATGACAGTGTCTGTCTGAGGGTAAGAACACAAAGAGACAGACAGAAAGGACTTGTGAGTGATGCTGCTGACATTTTCACATCCTTTTCTGCATCTAAATACAAACTAGCAACTTCACGGTTTCCTGAAAGAAATGACAGAGTCATACACTGTCCTCATCAGATCATTTCCACTTGCCTGAGGTCTCTGTGGAAAGCCAGGAACAGTAGCTAACAATAGGCAGCATTCATCTTCCTGACCCAGACACAAGAAGAACTCTGAATCATCTCTTCCTCATATACTGAATTCTTTTCCCTTATACTCTTCCTTCACAGGCAGAAAGCCCTTGCTCTAGTTTTAAGGAGGTATGCCCCCCATCTGATGTAGAAGGTCCAATCTTGCACATGCAATACTTCACTTGGAGCCACACACGAACACAGCCAGTTTCAAAACCCCATAGCAATAACAGGCACTGTGTAATACAGAGGGTGCTGTCTCCACTCAATCCCAGGTCTAAGTCTCCATTTTATGGCCTCTTTCCCTAACCACTTTTCCTTAAACTTAACTGGAGCTAACCCCCCTAAATGGGCTTGGACAAGCTCCTTGAGCTCTGGACACAAGGTCCAGAAAGAATCTAGGGCTCTGTGTAATAGCTGATGATTATTTCCATGCATGCAAAATTTACATAGTCTGAGCTATACATATTACTTGTTTGTTCTCTATTTAGATGAGCAAGAATACCTGTGTGGAAAACATGGGGAGCCCCTTGGGCTTCCCTCTCTTCTAACTGCACTGCAGTTCTCTTGGTGTAACCATGGGTTGGATAGAACAACCTGTGTGTTTCTCCCAGAAAGTTACTCAAAAAAGAACGGCTAAGTTTGGCTTTGGTCTTAATGATCTAATTGCGATGACCTTCCCTTCGTTAATTCTTTTCATGTTTAGAGGTTTACCCTGAAGCTCTACGCAGGACCCTGGAGTGAAAAGCCCTTCTTTTGACTTCTAGGTGTTTCACTTACACCCTCACTTGCCCACTGTGTGCTAGAACTCAATGTTCGCACATCTCACACCTGTCGGTGCACGTGACCGTCTCCCAGTGCAAAGCCAATAGATTGTTGCATTGAACGGAATTAAGCCCTGAACTAAGCAGCATGTTAAAAATGGGTGGTTTACCAAAAATACATTAATATTTTTGACTAAAAAGGAGTCTATTATGGAAAAATTAGGAAAAACGTGTAACTATAAAATAAAATTACATCCTCACTTAGAGATGAGCTTGTTATACACTTGAAGTATTACTTTTTTCTCTAAAGCTTGAAATTGTTTCTTCCCAAATAAGTAATACATCACACCAAGATCATTTATAAAATAATCTTTCTTCTCCCAACTGATTAGAACTGTCAATGTTAACAAGTAAAAATATCTATTTTGTATTGAAATGATTGAAATGACATTGTAGTTGTTGAAATGATTTTCAAAAGTAGTAGCTTCCTCTTCCTAACCTCTTATTCAGTAGAAATCTGAACATCAACAACATCACTAAGATTATTGTTTTCAAGCTAGACGATGACCTTCATTTTGTTCTTATGTTACTTGAACTCTCAACATTTGGCACAATGGAAATACTCTAGCCTCATGCAATACTTTCTTCCCTCAGCTTCAATGTCTGGCCAGTTTTCTTCTAGCCTCATCAGCTACTTCTCCCCTGTTTTCATCACTGTCTTGTTCTTCTGCTTGTCCTTTGATGTCTACTGCAGAATGCTCTTCTGGAATGCCTTCAGTTCCCTAGCACTCTTGTCTGTGCCTTGCCTTTAAATATTATCAGTAAACTGATTTTTCCCTAAATGGATATCTTGAGCTCAACTTCTTACCAGAACACCTTATAGCATTTGTGTAGCCCACTGCCTACTACTTATTTCTTCAAAATATCTGCTAAACATCTAAAGCTTACTATATGTGAAACAATTCTCTATACTAATCCAATCCAGATCTTCCTCTAGGCTTCCTAAAGTGTCTTAGTACTTCCTTTAAGCTTGATTCCTTTCTTTTCCTCAGTATCTCAAGTTAATTCTTTGTCTTTCCTCCTCTAAAACATACCCTCAATCCATCTATGTAATTAGAATTTTACTATCATTACAATAGTCTAGCTACCTTCATCTCTGATAGTTTTCAAAACGCATTGACTGCTTTTGTGCTGGCCTCCTTGTAACCTATTTCATGAACAGAAACTGGAGTGATCTTTATAAATTATAGATTAGATTAAGTCTTAGTTAATCATAAAAAATAAAATGCAAAGTACTTATCTTGGGTTCAAAGCCCTGTAAGAACGAACTCCTTTCAAGCTCATGTTACACTAGTGTCCTGCTGTCCTTCCACTCCATCCGTGCTGGTGATTTTTCTGTTTCTTGACCATATCAACCTAATAACTTGACTCACTCCTTCTAGCCATTCATTTTTCAACTTTAAATGTCCCTCCTCAGGTTACAATGATACCATCCTACTTGAATTATCCTTTGTTTCTCGTTAATTTTTGATAGTTTTTGCACTCTCTCTTCCACCAAAATACAAGAAAAGAAAAAAACCCACACACAAAACCAACCCCTGGAAAAAATTCAAAAAGAAAATGAACCATAATTTCTTCTCTATTATCTTGATTATCTACTATAGTCACTGTGTGCCTTCATTGTTTTGCCACTAATATTTTGATTGAACAAATGAATAAATGAATGACTCACAAACTAGACTTTTATGCATACTTGTGTATATTTCTTTCTTTTTGATTACAGTGATCTATCTAGTCTCTAGTGATATGAAGCAAATAAAACTCACCATTTAAAGTACCATAACTACCACACATATATCCTACCAGTAACAAGAGAAAACATTCTTTTATTGTTCTAAAAGTTCCAATCTAGTATCACCTACTCACTTTTCAAATGCCCTGGGAACTCAGTGTGCTTCTCTTCCTTTGGTTTTCAGCATAAAGATTCCACGTATTTTTCATTAAATCTTGCTTGATGTGCTTTTGCTATTGTTAACAGCATAGTCCCTGTATGAGAAAAGCCATAAATCGAAGTTACCTATTAGGCCTGTAAAGGCATTAGAATGTGGGTTTCCTGGTATAAGGAAAGAAACATGCTGTTATGTTTATTTTCTATGTACTTTTTCTATGTGCTTTTTAAAAAATTGACTTTATTGGTACATTTTAAGTCTACATTATGATCACACTGACCACTGAGAATTTGTACCTGTAGATGATATATCATGGTTCTCATTTTTTCCCACTTCCCTGCCCTCCTTTCAACCCATCTTCTCCCTATACACATAATTTTTACCTTAATTAACTCTCTTTAATTTTATAAGAAGAATATCATGACATCTCCTACCTTATTGCCCCCTTCCAAAAGTTAAAATTTGTTCCTCCACAGCTCCATATCTGGTTGCATTCAGTAGAACTACCAATGCCATATTCAATAGTGAGGGGGAATCTCTACCTCACACCTAACTTCAGTATGAATTCCTCCACTCTCTCTTTAATTATGCTGTGAGATTCTAATTTTAGACAGATAATCTTTATCATATTAAGAATAACATAATCTTGTCTCCTAGCATGAACACTTTCTTTTTAAGTCAAGAACGGATTCAGAATGTTATCACATGGGTTTTCACAACTATTGAGATGGTCACACTGGTTTCTTCTAATCGATGGGTATAAAACATAGTGTAGCTAGTGGTAAAAGCCTAGATGAGAGCTTGGCCTTGCTCTTGTCATTTATCTGACTTTAGCCAAGTTACATAATTGTTAGTTTTGATACCAGAGTATATAGTCTTTAAAAATACATTTTTCCATTTTTCCTATGTGTTAGAACAATTAAAAAGAACTGGGGAATAAAATCAGAGGACTGAAACTATCAAACTTTTTTTTATTGCTATACTGGGGATTGAATTCAGAACCTTGGGCTTGGCAGGCAGGCAAGGGGCCACTAAGGTAGATTCTTGGCCTGTTAACCAGCTTTTAAATTCAGTGCATAACTACAATGATCAGGACAATCTGGTATTACCAAATGAACAGGTAAAAAAATGAATGGAATGAATAGAGTCCAAAAGAGGCATGTAAATATAGCCACCTATCTCTGACAAGAAGTAAAGGCAATAAAATGAAGAAAAAAAATAGTATTTTCAACAAATGGTGCTAAAACAAAGTCATCCCCATGCAAAATGAACAAACATTACGTCCTCCATGTAAGCTGTCTCAAAATAGATCACAGACATGAACAGAAAACTACAAGATAATGCCAACACCAGAGGGAACCTAGATACCACTGGTTTGGTGATGCTTCTTCAGCCTCAACACCAAGGGCACAATCCATGAACCAAAAAGAACTAATCAACTGGATTTCATTAAAACTAAATATATGGGGTAGGCAGGGAATTGGGAAAAAATGAGAATTAAATCATGTCATATACTGGTACAAATTCCCAATACTGAGCGTGATCATGATGCATATACAATGTGCCAATGGAGGTGGAGATTAAATAAATAAATAAATAAATAAATAAATAAATAAATAAATAAACTAAATATCTCTTTTCTGTCACAAAAAACAAACAAACAAAAACAAAGATACTGTCAAGAGGGTGAAAAGATAAGGCACAGATGAGAAAATATTTTTTTTTTTTTGCTTTTTGCTTTTTGGAGACAGGGTCTCGCTTTGTAGTTCAGGCTGGCCCTGAGCTCACTATGGTACCCAGGCAAGCCGCTGCGAACTCAGCAATCCTCCCGTCTCTGCCTCCCGAGTGCTGGGATTACAGGCATGAGCCACCACGCCCAGCATTATATGTGGTTACCAGGGATCGAACTCAGGTCCTTGCGCTTGCAAGGCAGGCGCCGGAACCACTGAGCTAACCCTCCAGCCCGAGAAAATATTTTCAAAAGACATCTGATAAAAGACTATGATCTAAAATACATAAAGAATTCTTAACACTGCATAGTAAGAAAGCAAACAACCAAACTAAAAAAAGAGGTCAAATACTTTAATAGACATCTAATTAAAGAAAATATACAGGGGGATTCAAAATATATAGTAAATGTTTAAATTCTTAAAAAATCTTTACTGTAAAAGACATATTGCCACTAATGACTTCAAAATGTCCCCCCTCACTTGGCACACATCTATCTTGCTCATACTATTTTCTGAAGCAGCTCCAGAAGTCCTTTCTGTGTCTTTATGATGGGATCAAGACTGTGGTGAATACTACTCCCAGGTGCTATGCAAATGGAAGGGTGGGTTTATATAAACATTACGGTATGGCTGTGTCTCCATCCACCTTACTCACCAGATCTGGCACATGCAGCTTCTGGCTTTTCTCCAAAGTCAAAATGACTGTGAAAGGTAACTGTTTTGAATAGAATCAGGACATCAAGGCAGCCAACACTGCCCAACTAAAGATAGTTTTGAGGGCTGGGGATTTAGCTCAGTGGTTCCACAGCCTGCCCCGCAAGTTCAAGGTCCCTAGTTCAATGCTTGGTAACCATATGCAACAATATCAGGCATGCTGACTCATGCCCACCAGCAATCAGTACCACACACCACAGTGCCAGGCATGGTGGCCCACGCCTATAATCCCAGCACTTAGGGGGCACAGGCAGGAGGATTGCTGAGTTCGAGGCTTGCCTGGGCTACATAGTGAGCTCAGGGCCAGCCTGAGCTACAAAGCGAGAGCCTGTCTCAAAAAAAAAAAAAAAAAAAAAAAAAGTTTTCAAAGAGCACCCAATAGAATTGCTTCAAAATGTGGCAAGAAGAAAAAGAATAAGGCTATGTGAAGCTAGGGGGATTTGAGGGAAGTAATAGCAATATGTCTTTTGCTCTTACAATTTTTTAGACTTTAAACATTCACTCAAATTTTTGATCATTTCTCATGTAGATGCCAAATAAGCACATGAAAAGATGCTGCCCATTGTGTCATTAAAGAAATGCAAATTAAAACAACAATAAAATACAGCTACATAAAAAGTAACTTTTTAAAACATTAAAGTTTTGTGGGCTGGAGGGTAAGCTCAGTGGTTCTGGCACCTGCCTCGCAAGCGCAAGGTCCTGAGTTCAATCCCTGTTAACCACATAGAATGCTGGGCGTGGAGACTCACACCCACCAGCAATCAATACCACATACCATAGTGCCGGGCGTGGTGGCTCACGCCTGTCATCCCAGCACTCAGGAGGCAGAGACAGGAGGATTGCTGAGTTCGAGGCTTGCCTGGACTACACAGTGAGCTCAGAGCCAGCCTGAACTACAAAGTAAGACCCTGTCCCTCCCAAAAAAGATTAAAGTTTTGTTATAGTTATTATGCTGTCTACTGTTTCATAAATTAATTCCAATAACATATTTTCCTGGAAATCTCATTTTCAATATTTTATATAATGTTTCTCTCTGTTTTTAAAAATAAATCAACTCTATATTTGTCATTATACTGTATTTCCTTTAAAACTCATAATTTTCTTTTTGGATTAGACTTGTTAGAGATGTGTTTTTCCCATCAACTACTTTTTCATTTTATTTTAATCTTATCATTTTTTCTTATGTCCTCATTTTAGCTTTAATACTTTCATATTCCTTTTTTTGCTGCTTTTTTAGAGTTGCTTTGCTGTATTTTTCCTCACTTCTTAAGTTGAATGCTTAAATTACTTCATTTGTTTGCTCTTCAATAAGAAAAGCGGTGAAATCTATGGACTTGGAGGACAGATGGGTGCTTCTCTTAGCTTCTGCATTTTATGGAAGAAATATTGTGTGTTTTCTGTTTGTTCTCATTTTAATTTTTTTTGATATTTACAGTGTTTTTTCTATTTGAATCTTTATTGGTAATACACACACACACACACACACACACACACATCATGATTACTCTCAACACTGAGAACTTGTACCAGTATATCACATGACTTAATTCTCATTTTTCCCCTTCCCCTACCCACCCTACATTCCCCACCCCTAGAAGCACAAGCTTTTTTTCCTCTTATTTATCATCAATTTTTTTTTCTTTCCTCTCAATGTTTTAGTATGTTTGCAATTCATTGTGGGGAACTGGCATATGTGCATAACACATTAGAAACACAAAGTTCATATATAGAATATATATAAAAAGAAGCCATTTCTTTCATATCAGAAAGACAGCCTTGATAAGAACATATAACTAGTAATATCTTAATTTCACAGCTCAAAGACTGTACCATCCAATATTAGAACTAACCACGTGAGCTGTTTATGTTTAAATTAATTAGTCATATTTCAAGGTTTCTGCAGCTACATGTAAGTAGCAGCTGCTGACCTTACTCTGCACACAGCACAGCTCTAGACTATTTCTGTCACTGCGGCAAGCTTTACCGACGAGGACCACTCAATCCACACATTGGCCCTTCGGACTCTAGAGTGCAGAGGAGAATTGAGACACCTACCTGTTTTTTTATTCTATTACAGAAGAACCAGATTTTTCCACCTGGGACTCTTACTTCCATCCCCTCTAGAACAGGATATCATGCAATGCTTTGAGCAAGTGGTTCCATTTTTTCCTCAGCGTTAATCCCAAGACTGGAAGGCGTTCAGGATCCTCAGCTTTTGTCAAACTTGAAGCACACACAGAGCAGGCTCACTCTGACCTGGGCACCCGCCTGGAAGTTAAACCTGGGCTCCCTGTGAGTTCTAGGCTCCTTTCCTTCCTTGCTGCCTGTTTGTGCGTAATAAGGTCATTCAGCTGACTCATGCGAGTGCCCTGTCTCAGTGGATGGGTGCAGCGGACACAGAAGCCGTCACATTCCTGAACACCAGTAAGAATTGTTGAATCAGATGCTAAAATTTTTACAAACTAATTTACTTTTTACTAATGTTTTTCTTATAAGTAGAGGTATAGCAGAAAAGATGTGGTTGGTTTAAAAGGAAAAAGAACCCACAATAATCTGCAATTTTCCTATCCAAAGAAGACCACTACTAAGCTTTGTGGTTCATATTCTTTGTCTTATATGTAAGAAATATGTAATAATGGGCTGGAGATGTGGCTTTGTGGCTTGCCTAGCACAGTGAGGACTTGGGTTCAATCTTTAGCAATGCACATACACACTGAAAATAATAATCATAACACAGGCAATAGAATCTAGAATTCATTCAGTAATCAATAAAATAATCTTCAACAATGTATTGGTTTTTAAGATACCCTACCATGTTGCAGAGATGCAGAGATTTGTAATGTGATGGTTTCTGCCTTCAGGGAATTCAACTTCCAGTAGGAAGTCAATGAATAATTACTGCATAATGAAATATGCATGAGATTATAGAGGTTGGCATAGAGGACATTGGAACAGAAAAGGCAGTAGAACTCTCTCAGACAAAATAGGTCAGAGAGGTACTTCCAAGGAAGCAAAACTTGCACTGTATCTTTTGGAATGATTTTGTGAAAAAGAACTCAGGGTATACGGCCAAGTCAAAATAGCACTGTCTCAGAGAGTAATTACAAGGGTGCCATGAGATGATAACTAGGATTCTCAGGAGATTGCCTAGAACTTTCAACCAATCAGTCAGTATTAGTTGTCATTACTTCTGCTCTCATACTATTATGAGACAAGTATTTCTTTCTTAGAAAGTGCAGCCAGTGAATATTCAGCCCTGTATGGGTGCTTTCAGACAAGGATTTGATGAACTACTTGAAATAATGGTAGTGATCCAGGATCCTAAATTTCTCATCAGCAAGACCACGGCGTTTTTCTTTCAGTGGGCGCGTCAGAAAATAAGGAATGAGAGCTCTTACTTTGCAACCATTTGAATAGAAAAGCCTCTCTCAGAGGCTCCCGATCTATTTTATTTTGAGTAAGAAAAAAATTAAAGACAATGAAAATAACTTTCAGCACTGACATCACATCCCATCCATCAGCATGTGGTAATTGTACTTTTTTCTTGTGAAAATAACAAGTCTCATGTGAATGTAGCCAAAGGCGACCTGGAATGTACAATCTGCGCGGGAGCAGAACTGGAAGTGTTGGCTCAGGAGAGCAGGAAGTACAGCTCTGTCTCTCCGCTCCGAAAATAGAAAACCTATTTAGCACTTTGTAAAACACGCTAAATGAAGTTTGCTCTCTCCTGCAGATAGAAATTTTACTTCATTTTGTGCCAGCGAAATTTTTGAAAATTGCCTGAGGAGAGAGCAATTTTTGGCACTTTGGCTAGGAGTACAAAATGTTAGCAAATGATGCTGAAAGGATCTTAAGTGTAATGTTGGAATAATATTCACACAACACTGGCTGCATCTTCATTTTTAACCTATTTACATATTCACAGGAAAAAATGCTTAGTGGTTATTTGTCTAAAGGAGCCTATTTAAGGGGAAAATGGCATTCACAATTTTTGAATGCATTAGTCAAGAAGGTTGCTGCGAATGACAATTCATAAAGAAAAATATAATTTCAACTATCATAGAAGAAGGATATAGGTGGAGGGATTCTGGACACCAATGTTAACTCTTGGTGAAGAATGAAAAGGAAGTGCAGTGATGCAAAACAGGTCAGGTAGAACCCTTGGAGACACTGGCTTAGGCAGAGACTTTATGAACAAAACCTCTGCAGCACGAGAACTAGCAGAAAGAATTAACAAATGGGATCTCATCCTATTAAAAAGCTTCTGCACAACAAAAGAAACCACTGGCAGAGCGAAAAGACAACCAACAACATGGGAAAAAGTCTTTACCAGCTATTTGTCAGACAAAGGGCTACTATCTAGAATATACAAAGAACTAAAAAAATCAGTCCCCCCAAGTTTAAAGACCCAACTCAAAAATGGGCATCTGAAATGAACAGATACTTCTCAGAGGAAGAAGTAAAAGCAGCCAAGAAGCATATGAAGAAATGTTCAACATCTCTTCATTTGAGAGATGCAGATGAAAACAACGTTGAGATTGTAACTAACTTGACAAAGAATGGCTGCTATTGCAAAATTAACCAGCAATAAATGCTGGAGAGGCTGTAGGGAGAAAGGAACCCTTCTCCACTGTAGTGGGATTGTAGACTTGAGCAACGATTGTGGAGATCAGTGTGGAGACTCCTCAGAAAACTAGGATTAGAGGTCCCATTTGACCCTGCTATTCCCCTGCTAGGAATCTACTCAAAAGAATTTAAAAAAATCATAAAGACATGTGTGTTCCAATGTTCATAGCAGCTCAGTTTGTGATAGCCCAATCTTGGAAACAACCTAGATGACCATCAACTGGAGACTGTATAAAGACGATGTGGGTGTTTTGTTTTGTTTTGTTTAAATAAAATGAAGTATTACTCTGCCATAAAGAATGACAAGTTTCAGTCGTTTATGTGCAAATGACACACCTTGAAGACACACTAATAAGTGAAATAAATAGGTCGCAGATATGTAAATACCGTATCTTTTCTCTAGTATGAGAATCTGTAGATGTAAATGAGTTCTAGAAGGTATGATGGATTTTGTGAAATAGGAAATATTCAAAGGAAATGTGGTAGGGAAAAGTAATGAGAAGAAAGAATAAATATGATTTGAAAAGAAAAAGAAAGAACATGTTTGTAGGGGGTGGGGAGTTGTGGGGTGGGTAGGGATATGGTAAAAATGAGAATTAGCTCATGTCATACACTGGTACAAATTCCCCAGTGTTGAATGTGATTGTGAGCTGTACGTAAAATGTACTAATAAAGAATTCAATTTTTAAAAAAAGGAAAAGGAAGAGCACTGAGAAATTTCTATGGATGAGAGAGATAATGAGAGCCACTAAAAACAGCTACACTGTATTTAATTTCCAGAATTCTAATATGTTTCTCCTAACTTGTAACCACTTACTAAGTACAGAAGTGTGAAGCCCAAGGACATGCAAGGGATACACTTTCACTAGTAATGTTTAATAGCTACCTTGTATCTTAGGGTACAGTAACAGAAACTGGCACATAGATAGAAACCTGTATATATTTTTTACCCAGAAAGAACTTAAAATCAAGTTATGGAGATTATCCTATATTCATGAAACTGTAAGTGGGTAGTTAGGAAATACAGAGAGAAAGCACTAACAGCTAGGTGCAGATTGGCTTCTCCATAAGCAGATGTTGAGATGAGGTTTAGAATATGCACTTCTGAAAAGAAGTGGAGGAAATAAGATCGAGCAGGGCTCAAACTGCAGGTTTTTACAAGACATTTTCTCCCTATGCCATCACAGGTCAAATTGCAGTGCAGGCCTGACAAAGTCTAGGCCTTCCTTGGCTGAGACATGGGCCCCGAAATATTGGTTGTAGAGTTCTCTGGCAATGAGCCAAATGGTAGAGTACTTTTACTGCTGCTTAGGTGAGTCATTAGATGTTGCCTGTCCTAAGAAGGGTCCCACCTTCAGCAAGACGGCTGTGCAGATGACGTGGCCCCTGCAGGAGCTGAGAGCCGGAGACTTTTCACTGCTGGACAATGACACCTCTCTGAAGGGGCCTCTGCTGGGACTACTCTGAGTCCACCACAAGTCTCCTGTGCAGCTCTTTCAAAATTTCATGTGGAAATAGTATTAATGAATGTGAATAAAAACTCAGGAGGAGCTAATAATATGTAACTACATGTGTCTAGGTAGTTTAGTACAGAGGTAGTCCATGAACTGAGTTTTACTACACTATTTTATCAATACATCCTGTGTATTTTCCATTTAATCCCAGTTCCTTCTAACAGTACTATTTACAATTTAAAAAAAACTCTGTGGTCAAACGAATTTAGAGCTACAACAAAATAACCAATTAGTCCAGTTCTTTGTGACTTTACAATGAGCAATCTCAACTGATTCAAAAGACAGACAACTTAGTGTCAAAGAAACGCCCTCTTGACTCTCAGCTCAGCCCCAATCATCTGGGTGGCGCTACTTGTGGTAGTCTGTGAGGCCGCGAGGCGCACCTGTGCATACCGAGAGCTGCAGCACTTCCGCAGCCGCCTGCTGTGCTTCAGTCCGCGGTGCTCTGCCCAGGGCACTCGGTTGTCAAGAAGAGTCTAATTCAAGCACAGATAACAGCTCCGGCCTCACGTTCTCTTACCCATTTTCTCCTCTCATTCCCCCCAGGAACCTCACATAGTAAATGCTATTATTTCCCATTTTCAGATGAGGAAACTGGGCATAAGGGATGGTTACAAGTCCAAACGAAAACCCTCTGTGACTCCAAACCCGTTGTGCTCACTATACACCCGGCCTGTCCATCCGAGTGTCATCCATTGGGGCATCACATGCATTTTTCCGTAGCTTAGTGACACTATGAAATATTAATGTTTTCCCCCAAAAAGAGTTTCTGTGGTCATACAAATTTAGATATTACTGAGCTAAACAAAGTTAAAGAGTTTTATCTTTATTTTTATTTTTTTAATTGAATTCCTTATTGTACATTTTACATACACCTCACAATCACACATGACATTTGCACCAGTATATGACACAAGTTAATTCTCATTTTTACCCACATCCCTACCCACCCACACCTCCCCACCCCCTATATACATGCTCTTATGTTTTTTTTTTCAGAATCATATTTATTCCTTCCCCGCATTACACTGAGAGTTTTATTTTAAACTTTTTTAAAACACAGGAAGTCTCAGGACATGCTTGGGCTAATATGCCCCATGGATCTCTAAATAGTTCAAAGGCAGAGGTTCCATAACTGACCACAAAAAGCCCCCCCCCCACCGCCCCCCACCACGGGCATCTTGCAAGAGTAAGGCTCCACAGAATAAAGTATGGGAAACTCTGCCGGTCAAGACTCAAGACAACCCTCCTCCCCAGCCGGAAGTTAAAAAGTCCTCTCTGGTGCAGCGTGTTCCACAGCGCTGAGCGGAAGATGGGTTCCTATCAGTGAGGGGAACAGGTCTCGCCTCCCAGGGCCGCCCACGCAGTGGGGGGGGGGGGCTCGCCCAGCGCTCCTTGGCTGGACGCTTTTACTAAGATAGTTAGCTGGGGGTACACCCATCTAGAAGACTGAGTTCAGGGCTTTTTCTGGCAGCTTTAATGAGGAAGGATGGACAGATAGGAAATTCTGAAGGAAAACACATTTATATATAGTGTTAATAATATTGTAGGTTTGTTCAGTCTCTGAAAAGCTTGACTTAGAATTCCAGTGAGAATCACTAACTTCTAAATGAAAAAAGCAAATAGAAGGATTTATACACAGGCATACACGAGTACAGCTATTGACAGAAAAAAAAAATCCAAAATTCTTATCATATGGAAAACTAGCCTAGTGGCAATATCTGTCTACAAAAATACTTGTTTGGAGCATAAAATTTCTCCATTTGGCTTTTCTATTTCTAGAAGCTACTTTCTATTGTGTAAGGTTAATCTCATTCAGACAATTTGGTGGAGTCGGGCTGGCTGAGTTTGCCCGCCTTGCTGGCAGTGTGGGGATCTCTGGTTTGTCCCCATGTGACTGTTGTCTTCGGACTGCTGTGCTCTGAGTTACTAACTCAGGGAAAAGTGGTGACTTGTGGAGAAAAAGAAAAGGCGGGCAGGATAATTAACACAAAGCTGGTAATCTGGGCCACGAGAATCTTCACATCCTCCGGAAGAACAGCTTTCAAGGGCATGTAGATGGCAAGTCAAGGATTGGCTTTTATTAAAATTGCCACATAGTCTCCAAACCTTGTAGGAAATGTCAACCCTTGTGGCCAGAATGATAATAAATTAGGGATCAGGAGAACTTAAAATTTCTAGCTGCTAAGGTCTCAGGTCTTCCTTTAAGATTTCTACTAAAAATATTCAGGTATGATTTTCTATATCTTCCTAATTTGGTAGAAGAGATTTTTCACATACAAATTATTACTTTAAGATAAACGAGACAGTGAGTGGAGCGGTGGTCCAGAATACCCACACACCCACATTATCAGATACAATAAGTGGTAGGTCAAGGTCAGGGCAAAACCCTCAGCAGAGACAAGGCTCAGGTCAGAGCCAGAGCTGGGGCACTTCTGGCCAATGGCGTTTGTGTTCATCAGAAGTCTCAACCTGCAGGGCTGATAAAAGACGGGACCGAAAAAGCAGGTTTTAAGATGGGCTGGAGAAGATGGCCCTCATATTTGAGTACATAATCTTGGCACTTGTCATTTTATTCTATACCTCTTCCCACCACCTTGTATCTCATTTTTCCACTATAGGTTTTGGGTAGCATGCACAAGATAAGAAAGTTGTGAAAAGACAGTCTCTTAACCTGCAGGTTCAGTTTAAATGTAAATGAATCCTGAGGAATTTCAGGGTAAAGAACACACTCTGGTAAATTTTTATATTAAAATAATACTTGTTGCTTTATCTATGTTTACTGCCATTTGAATTGATGTGATGAATTGCCTGCTCATATCTATGCCCATTTTTTACATAAGAATATTTGTTTTGGGATTTTTTTTTTTTTTTTTTGCAGTACAGGGTCAAACTCAGGACCTTGTAGAAACAGCATCACTAAGCTACATCCCCAATCTTTTGTAGGGTTCTTACTGACTTTTATGAATACACTCTGTATTCAGGATACAAATCCTTTGCCTTTTATATATTTTTATATTACTTTGATGTACTTCTTTGGTATACTCAAGGTATGAAATATTTTCTCTTTTTTTTTTTTGCTAAAAATGGAAGGAAATGATAGATAACCCACAAAGAATAGAAAAAATGTAATCAACTAGTGTCAAAGTATAAGCTGCATGACTAATCCAATGCATTACTTGAGTTATTTTAATTTTACGGTGACCAGGTAATCAATTTTCAAAACAATGAAAGCATAATAGGTATTATATGTAATATTACTTAAAATCCTGAATAAAATCTAAGCTGCCTTAGAAAAACATTCTCTTTCAGTTGTGTTTCCCACAGAACAAAATTTAGTTTTTCTTCTTTTGTTCTCCAATTGTTTGAGATATGAAAGAAAAAGCTAATTGTGTGAATTAAACTTAAATTTAAAACACACACTCATATGGATAACCATTCAAGCATGCACTGAAACGAGTCTGCGAACAGAATAAAAATGTTTCCCATTTTCTCGTTTTGTTTCCAACTCCCTCTGCAGTTTTGACAGCACCATTAATGTTGACATTCGAGCACAATCGGGCTGAATTCTTCAGCAGCCCCACCCGGCTTGGAGATCCCTCAGTCCTAATAACAGCAGTGAGCAAAGCAGCTACTGTGCCAAGTGTACAGCAACCTACTCTTTGAGAATTGATCTGATTTAATACAACAATTTGTGGTGCCAGGTACTGTGGTTATCTCTATTTTACAAATAACACATCTAGGCACCACAGACTTTGACCAAACTCATGGGGTAGTAAAGGACAGCTGCTTCCTACCCAGGTTTCACTGGCATCAGAACCCCTGTGCTGACAACCATGGTACTCTGTCCCTCAAAATACAACGAAACAAAGAACGGGAGCTAATATCACTTGGAGCTTTTCAACATGGGAAGAAGGATATTCCTAGAAGAAAGGGCCAAAAATCTGACTTTCATAAATCTGATTTATTTACCAAATGATCCATTTAAGTCAGGATCCACAGAGACGATAATCTGGAACTGGAGTTCAGAATCTGTCGGGGGTGGGGGGAGATATAAAAATAAATATGTTGCCAGGCAAGAGGCGACATTCCTGCTGAGTGCGGAGGACAGGGTGGGAGAAGAGTAACCTCTGTGGGGACTGAGCAGTAGGCACAGGGATGGCGTGAGGAGGACGCAGGGGTCTGCTTCAGGAGGAAGTCAGTACAGCACGGTCGGACCCTGCGCAGGTTTCCATGCACCAGGCACTGCCTTCACTTCCGCCTTCACTTCCGCCTTCACTTCCGCCTCTCTGCAGCCCGTGGAAGGGGCATTCTTCCCATGACCTCTGCACTGCAGGCGAGCAGGTTCCCAGAAGTCAGGGAGCCAGATGCTCTGGCCAAGGGAGCAGCTCAGGCTCTCCTGCTCCTTCCGCTCAACACAGCCTCCCCTTTTCCTGAACCAGGAAGGGATGACGGAGTAGTAGGAAATGACAAAGATACTTTTACCAGTGGGAGAGAAATTATACTTAATAGTATCTCTTTCTCTGTGCGGTTGGAAGTTAGGTTATTTGCCCAAAATGACAGAATGTGAGAGAGATTGGAAGACAGTTGTAAACATTCACATCCAGCTGGAGTTGACTAGACAAAGAATAAGTTTAAATGGTTTGCAGAGCAATATTGAGAGTGTAAATGAAAAAGGAAGAAGCCCTACTTTGTAAGGCAACTCTACGCTCAGGTACTGAGTGTGATCCACACAAAAGCCACGGGGAAAATTCTCCAGGGAAAATTCTCAGACCGGAGACCTAGGTCTCCACCTCTCCCTTCACTCTGCAGTGGCACAGAGGGTTCAAGCCGGGCCTGTTTCCGATTCCAAAGGTCTGAAGCTTCCTCCACAATCTTGGGGGATCTTGGTGTGAGGCTTTCTTACCTCCCAGGTGGGCAGCTTCCCCCCGTCAGCAGGGGCCGAAGTCCACGCCGCGAAGCAACAGCAGTGTGCCTGGTGGCCCAGGGCACACACAGACCCTGCTCGCCGTGGTGAGGAGCTGCTCCTTTCCCAGCAGGACCGCAACCAGCAGGCCTCCAAGGGTGGAAGTGGCCAGGAAGACTGACTTACGGACACTAGAGCCCACCGCTTCTGTGGACCTTCGCAGGAGGCTGAGTCCTCTGCAGGGCCCGGCCAGGAGGGGCTCGGTCTTGCACGTTAGCCCTCCCACGCACTCGGATTTGTCCTGGAGCGAGACACAATCTAAGGGTAAACGGGAAATGCTTCACCCGGAGTCTCGGCCAGATACCGCAGGGAGGGGAGGCCGCGGCCGTCTCCATGAGCGCACAGCAATCCAGTGCGCAGGACTCTCCTTTCATTGGCCAATGGTTGTACAAAACCTGCATCTTATTTCCATTTCCATTCATCAGCTACTGGTGTCATCAGTGATTTTATTTCTTGAACAGCTTATTGAAGCATATTTGATGAGCCAAACTGTAGATTTTGTACATTATGTAAAGCTTCCATGTACGGGTATAACTACAGGTTTGAAACTAACACCACTGCGCAGACAGTATAAATCTGTCACCCCCAGGGTCCTCATGCCCCTTGGTAATCCCGCCCACCCCTTTGTCACAGCAGAAGTCAAGAATCCTGACTGGTCCTTTCGCTCTTTTGTGACCAGCTGCCTGTGGCTTTGACTAAGTTACTGAGGTTCCACCTTGTCATCTCCATAATGAATATAACACTACCTTCCAAACTGGTGCGTTGTAAGGATTAGTGACTGTAAAACAAACGGCTGAAGTGATAACTATTTTTGTAATGGTGAAAATTGAACTAGATACATGTTAGGAAGCTGCTAATCTCGGTGACAGAAACTTTGGGCCTGATTCCCACGGCACAATGTGTGCAGCACCTAATGGACGAGGCATGAAGAAAACTAGTTCTGGAGGCAACTTTGAACCTGCTGTCCCTTCCTTCCTGTTTCTGACGTTCATGTCTCCACAGGCAAAAATCAGTTGACTCTCAGAGGTGAGCTCTATGCAGGAGAACTATAAATATAAAATAATATAAAATTGTCTGTGGACACCCAAATCATCTACATTTATTTAGTCAGTGATGCATGAAGAAGCAGTGAAAAAATCACCTCGGAATCTCATAAAATCTGTAAGTAAGAACGGGATGCAGAAGAATGAGATTCCCTAGCACTTTTCACATGTGCACTCTCTATTAGAACCAAGTGCAATCACAGGGTGTGTGTGTGCGTGCATGCATGCGTATGTGTGTGTGTATGCATGTGTGTGTGTGTGTGTGTGTATTTCTGTTGGGCTTATTCATAACCTGAGCTGTAGCTGTGACTATAAAAATATCCAGTCTACAGTATAAAATTGTGATTATATGCTCTAATGAAATACCATCTTTAAGCAATTTAAAATATGAAACATCTGTTATTCACATACAGGGAGACAAGAAATTTAAGTGGCAGTAAAATTTACATTGGACACATTGAAGAACAGTGGAACTAGTTAAACTGAGGAGTAGACAAGGAGAATCTTTCTTACTCATAATACAGGCTTTTTTCTGGAGGATGTGAGTGAAGCCATTTGTAGACGTAAGGCTGTACCCCAGAGCTATGGAGATGTTTTAAACCGGAGGCGGCTCATGCTTGTAGGATATGTAATTCAAATGGCACTTTCTACCACGTGCAAAGATGTATTTAAGTACAAGGTATTTGTGAATGTCACAAAACTAACTTCCACACTTTTCAAAGAGTGACCCTAAATTCAGTATCTTTATCCAGACTTCATATTATCTTCCAGATTGTGGTTCAAACTATTTCTCCCCTAAATCAACAGGATTACAATGGAGGAACCACCCCCTGCAGTTCTAAAAGTTTTCTAAGCAGTGCGGCCCTCCAGTTTCGGCTCTCACCAGTGAAACCGAGCAGAAGGAATTGCGAACTCTTTAGGCCCACCTTTAGTAGGTTTTCTCAGTTGGTTGGAAAACCTCAAAGGTAAAGATTTAATTAGGAATTTTAACATTGGCTTAAAAAAAAAAGTCACACTATCCAGGTCTTCACAGAGGGGAGAAGTTGAGCTACTCACAAAAGAGTTTCCTGTTAAAAATTCTTCAGTGGCATGGAGTGTGTCTCACTAATTGAGGTGATGACCAAGATGACGCCAGGGCCAGCACTTGGCGCAGGGTCGCTGCCTCCATTAGGGATGGCAATGTGCCCTTTTTGTGCACTCTGAAAGGCACCCAGCGGGGAGGCCCGAGGAGCTACTGGTGGCCTTTGTGGACGGGGAATGTCTGCACAGCCTGTGGACCAGCAGGGCTGAGCAGCCACCTGCTGGCTCACCCTTTCTTCCTCACAAGAGAATCCAGGGGATTCCATTAGAGAAAGTGCTGCTTCAAGCACGCCATGGCCGCCTTTAATGATTTCCAGGGAAGGAAATGAGTCTCCCAAATCAATTATGACACTCAATTAGGTTACTTAGGCTGATGGATCCCAAGTGAAATCAGAGGATGGAAGGTGTGACTTGGTGTCCTCTCACTCTCCTAGCTGCAGGGCCCAGGGGCGTGCATCAAACCATTTTGCTAACATTATAGTACCTGCAAAGGGTGCTGGTCAGGCCAGCCCAATCCTGGGCACAGAGTGAGCACCTAGTAAAAGTTTGCTGGTATAAATCTTAACTCCTCTCTTTTCTCTGGGTTTGGTTGGTCTAAGAGCTCATTTGGGAGTTCAGGAACTCCAGGTGTACATTTTATATGACGAAAAAAATGCTAAACATTGCTAATATATATTTTAAATTTCTTTACTGATCCAAATTTTAAACCACACAGGTGCTTTTAATAGAAAATGATCCATTAATTTGTTTTTCTATGAGCTCCTCTGATAAAGAATGCAGGTAGAATGAATCAAATAAACCAAGTTAAATTCAGGAGCAGGGGGCACACAGTTCTGAGAAATATCCATAACTTTTCTCAGAATGCCCAGGTGTCCTACTAGCACGGAGAGTGTTTATGTCCGTGTGATACACAGGAAACCACCCACTGACCCAGAAGCCTTCACCAAGTGCACAAAAGGGAGATTCCTTGTGCTTCTGTGGCCTTTACGGGGTCCTGCCCCCCACCTGTGAGCCCAAAAGTGTCCAGTGTCCTTCAGCCATCAGAGGCCTCATCACTTCCAGGAGCTGGAAATGTTTGTGTCGTCCATGGTCAGTGAAAATAAAGCCATTAAGGGCACAATGGGGACTAAAACACCACCTTGATCCCAGCTCTGTAGAACTCTGCTCACTAAATCAAGTGTCCTATATCCAACCTAAAGGATGCTTCTTCCTAATTTGCCAAAAGGTGCTTTACTACCCATTCAAGATACTGTACTTGTAATCAGCTGCATTATTGTGGATATCACTACACCAATTATAACAGCACAGCAATTTCACTGAAAATACTTGGTAGACATTCATGTTTGCAGAGTAGAGAAGCCAACTTCTGTACTATAGTCCCAGAATTTTCCAGAGTTGAGAAAAGGTGAATGGACAAACCCAAGAAGCTATGTATGTCTCTCTGTACTTCTATCACAAGCAGAACAAAACAAAATTACAAACTTGGACGAAGTTTGGTGCAAGTATAAGACAGCAAAGTCAAAAAGAAAATTTTTAAAGCAACAGAAAGAAAACATTCATAAATTACAAGCTCACCAGAGCAATAAAGGAAATGAGAAATAATAAAATAACATTTTCAAAGTCCTGGTAGAGAATACTTGCCAACTTATCTTCATAGCACAAAGGCAATATAAAGACATTTTTAGTTTAAAAGGAAAGTTATGACGGCGATTAAAAGATCTTTACCAAAGAAACTTTAAAAGGGTAATCTCAAAAAAGAGAGAAAATGATCTTAGAAGGAAACATTAGAAGAAAAATAAATTTTAAAATGTTCAGACCTTTAGATAAACATCATTGTAAGAAATAAAAATAATCTCTAATAACCAAAACAGAAACATTTAAGATGAGAAAGAAAATATTAGAATTAAAATATGTTGTCCACATTATCTCACCAAGCAATAAAGTACTAATTATTGATTTTGTTAAGTTTATTGAAAAATGTCAACGGCAATCACTAAAGCAGAAGTAAATATATAACTTTCAAACCAACAGATGGAAAAAATGGAAAGAGCTAACAAACAAAATATTCCACCAATTGCATCAAAACACATGAGGATACATAGAAACAGTGAAGAAAATGTAAATCAAATAGAAGAGAAAAACTAGGATGACTAAAAGAAAAGGCCCCAAATTTCAGTAATCACAATGAATATAAGTATAGTTATCTCAGGGCTGGATGAAATATAAAATCCATTGTATTGTCTACAAGGAGAATATCAAACATATAACAAAGGCTAGGAGTAGTTAAAAATACAAGGATGGAAGAAAGCCAACCATGAGAATACTAATAAAAATATAACTGAGAAAACTATAATAATAGATATAGACTTAGAAACAACAAAAGTTCTTGTAGAGAGAGTTTCAATACGGTGACAAGCTTCAATAGCTCAAGAAGACCTAACCATTCTAAAATTGCATATATTTAATAAAATAACTTCAAATGATATAAATCAAATTGATAAAGCTATAAAAAGAAACGAACAAATCCTTTCTTATAGTGGGCCATTTAACACACTTCTCCCAAGTCTTCGTAAGTCAAAGAGAATATTTTTTTTTAGAATTTACCATCGATACATAGGCACTCTCAATAATTTCTCCTCCTCCTCCTCCTCCTCCTCCTGCTTGTCCTCCATTCTCCTTCTTTTCCTTTGCAGTACCGGGGATCAAACACAGGACCTTGCACTTCTCAGGCAGGTATGGGACACTGATTTACACCCAGTAAACTTACAGACCAATAATTCATTTTTAAATGAAAAATAGACTTAAGTACTATTGAGAGTGTAAAGATTTGAGCCAAGCCTAGTACAAAGCAAAGAAACTTTATGCTTTATTTAAGCTGAGATGCCACATAATTGTTGTATATATAATTTCCAATATACATTCCAAAACTTTTAAATTATTTAGGGATTTTCTACATTGCTCTCTCAGTTTCACCCACGGATCAAGTCAAACTCTCTGTACTTTAGATACAGTAACTTATAAGACTTGAGCAATTCATAATTTAATAAACATTTAAAGAAATCTATCCAATAATTTAAAGATACATATTTCACTAAGGAACCCATGGAATATTTATGAAAATTGATCCACTGGAGAAATCCTTAAGAAATCCTCAAACCAATAGCATCTGACCAGAATAAAATTACATTTAAAATCAATATATATGTATTACATGCATGCATACAGAAATAGAGTAACATAAATTAAAAATCTACTTTGTTTGAAGAGAATAATTGAGAACAAAGAATAAGTAACACTAGTCATGAGTGGTGTGCACAGCCTGCTGCAACCTGTGTACCGCAGGTTTACCACCACTGTTCTCAGCTCTGAATTTTTATGCGTCTTCCATAGTTAGCCAATTCTTTATTTTTGTTAGCACTTTGACTTTTCTCAGAATTTACTAGCCAGTGTTAACTGAAGGATGATAACTTACATAAAGGTCCACTCTGTGACTTAATAAGTCATTCGCCATGTTTATCTGTGTCCATGCTAAAAATAGGTTGCATGCAGTAAATTTTTAGTTTTATGAATTAATGAAGTGTATTTCCCATCACCCCATAGAAATAGAATGTGACAGATTCTTGCATTCAAATTCTTTGACTCTTGAATTAACTACATAATGTCAAAGAACTACAGTTTCACTGACATTTAATTTCTGCTACGATCTTCTTGCTGGGAGGTGGGGCTGTAAAGAGCTTTCAATTTGTGGAGACACTGCTCCGTGAGGGTATCAAATGACTTTAGTGAACAATCTTTATGTCCTCCTTTACGGTATAAAACACTTGTTTTTATAATTCTGTAAGTCCACTGAGATGCGGTCTCCAGTTCTAATTTGGAGGATAACAGAACCCAAAGAATTTTACACAGAGGGGGTTATATAACTTTTCTACCTAAATCAGGACACCTCTGAGGAAGATAGAACCATATATAAAATTGTACCTATTAGGTCGGAGATTTAGCTCAGTGGTTCTAGCGCCTGCCTCATAAGCACAAGGTCCTGAGTTCGATCCTGGTAACCACATACAATGCTGTGTGTGGTGACTCACGCCCACCAGCAATCAATACCATATACCACAGTGCTGGGTGTGGTAGCTCACACCTGTCATCCCAGCACTTGGGAGGCAGAGACAGGAGGATTGCTGAGTTCAAGGTTTGCCTTGGCTACACAGTGAGCTCAGGGCCAGCATGGACTACAAAGCAAGACCCTGTCTCAAAAAAAAAAAAATTGTACCTATTAATTCAGGATAATCATCCTACTTTCCTTGCATTATTTGCTCTTCTAATAACCCATTTATTCTATCAGTTATTCCAACTATTTCAAGGCAAAGTGATACTTTAAAAATTATTGGTCAAAGAATGCTTTCCCTTTCTGGAGTTCCAACCTTGACCATTAGCTCACATGAGATCACACAGTTAAGCAGTGGACATAATGTAGCATTTGAAACATTCACTCTACACTGTCCTGTCTCCTGCCCTTGACCAATACCCTTCGGGTCTCCCATGCTTAGGACCCCACAATCCCACTTGCTCAAAGGACTCTGCACTGGCATCTGAGCTCTCACTTCTGAGCCCTCTGACCCACGGGCACTCGCTTGTCCCTTCCCACAAGCTGTCCCCACAGTCTTCCACTCCAGAAAGGCACCTCTGCCCCCCCTCCCCCTCGGAAGCACTGCTGTGGCCAGGCACAAGGCTGGATGCTGACAGCAGAGGTGGGATCAGAGCAACCGAACCACAGACCTCCCTACTCATGGGAGTTGACTAAAGAGCGACGGCGTTTGTGTCACAGTGGAGTTTCCACTAGATGATCTACTTTGGAGGCATACATCCCCTTTAAAATCATGCCCTTCTTCCTGTTCATTTCTTAAATTAATAACTAAACTTGAAACCTATTTAAGTAATAGTACTGTAGTAACTTTGTACTTGTAAGACAGCAAATGTGGTTAAGATTTACCTATAATTTTTTTATTCAAGAATTTCTCCAATTCTTTGCTAAACTGAGGATCAAAATTACATTTCATGGGCTGGGGATTTAGCTCAAGTGGTACGCCTACCTTGGAAGCACACGGACCCAAGTCCAATCCATAGTACCACACACACAAAAAAAATCACATTTCACCTGAACAACAGGAAAATATTTTTTGTACTTATGTATCAGCCCCTAACCTTGGGTGCAGAAAGATCATCAAAAGGAGATTGAAACAAACTTTAATGTCCAGGTTGCACACCTACATTAAATTTTGCATTAATTAATCTGGAATATGCCTGAAGATCAGGGGTTTTAAAGCCCCCCCAGATACTTTTGTTGTTGTTGTTGTTTTTGCGGTACCAGGGATCGAACTCTGGCCCTTGTGCATCCAAGGTTGGTGCGGTACCACTTGAGCTAAATCCCCAGCCCCTCAGATACTTTTAATGTATGGCTAAGGCTGAAGAGAGCTGACAGTGTGTACCTAGGCTACAGACGTGAAGACAGGTCTTCACTGGCTCTTCACAGTGATCCTATGAGACACTAACTCTGCAGATCAGGTAGGTAGAGCTCAGAGGAGTTCATTAAGGAACCTACCCCAAACCGTGCAGTTAGTCAGCATCTGAAACACAGCTTCAAATCAAGTCCATATGACTTCAAACTCCATGCATACAACCACTAGTAAGCAAAGAAAACCTGTAATTGTGGGAAGGACAAAATTAAATATAGATGAGGACACACTTAGCAACCTCAATTTCCCACTTTAGAGCCATTGCATTCTCAAATGAAGACAAATACAAGGCTTACTATTTAGGACCAGAGACGCATTAGTTAACACCGTGTCTTTGCTTCCAGAGCTTGCTAGCACCTTATGCCTATGAACTGAGTCCCCAATGTGTGATGGTGCCCTCTATTCCCATTAGAAAGAGCAATGCATGGCCAGTGGAACTGAGCCCCAGGTCAAACACTGCATTATCTGATGTATCACTGTGACATCTGGCCAGCAGGCTAACCCCTCTGAGCCTCGATTTCCACATGTGTGAATGGAAAAATTAAACCCTACATTAAAAGGTTGTAGTGAAGAATGGAAAAGGAAATACATAAAAAAGCAATAACAATATCCAGAGTATAGAGTACTCAACAAAGAGTAGATATAGTTACAATTATTAGTAGTAATAACACAATGGTTGTTAATGGTATTCCTGTTCCAATGGAGTAATGTTTTACTTCTCCAAAAGTATCCAGAATGCTACTCTGGAAACCTGTGTTGTGCACCGCATCCCCGAAGAACTCAGCCCCTGAGATGGCCCAGGCTTTCCTCCCAGGACTTCAGCCTGGTACCCATAGGCCTTCCTTCTTCCGTACTTCTTCCCACACTCCTCAGGCTGCCTCCTACAGACACTGATGCAGGGAATTTGTCCCCTTAGATCCCTGCTGAGCATCTTCCCCAGGGCCTCTCCGGATCACCCCTGTGGCCCAAGAAGTTTGCTCTCCTGGTTTCTACATCTTCAGTTCTCTCCTCTCTGGAGAGAATTTTCTCCAATGCTTTTTCCATTACAACCCATATGTCTTCTGCCAAGTATAAGGCATAAGGTTAGCGTATTGATTTGTGCCTCATAAACTCAATAGAATTGGCTCAGAAACTGAGACTGCAGTGTGAAGCAAATATTCCCAGTTTCCTCAGAGGCACTCAGCTCCCTCCAAAGCCACGAATGTGGGGGACGGAATACTCCTTTATTCCAATCATTGCATAATCAACATAGATAAAGAGGCATCATTCTCTTGAGAGATTTTCAAGGTCCTCCATAAAGTGTGTTTCCCTCACTATTGTGGTTCTTAACTATTGCCACAGCCCCGAGACCAAATTACAGCCTTTGGCGGCTGGTTTCAGTCTGGTGGTTACAGCAATGAATTTGGAGTCAGGAATCCTGGAGTCGCGGCCAACTATTCCCTGGGTAACCACAGGCGAGTGAGCTGCTCCTCTCTCAGTTTTTCTGTCAGTCAAATGGGGTAATTTTGCCTTTATTCCATCTACTTCAAAGGCCTAGGTTAAGACAGTTAACTACCTCAGGGCCAGCAAACTTGGAACTTTCTATGCAGTAACAAAGCTAATCATTTAATCTTGGGATTATTCTAGGGTTTGACTGTCACAACTGAAGGTTCACTTGAGGGTGCTTTTCCCTCTGGTTTCTGAGCCACATGCCCAACTGCCTTAATGCTGGCTAATGGAAGCAGAAATGTCTTCCAAAACATTAAACCGAAAAGCCTGGAACACAGCTCAGGAGAACAACACTGCTGAATCACACTGGTGGCTTCTTTCGTCCCACAACTCAGGCTTCACCATAACATAAGCATCTGATAACACTTGAAAAACAGTGTGAAGGATATAGGTGGTGTTCACAATAAATAACACTTGATTGAAACTTTTCTGCCTCCTCTTCCTGTCTTTGCATAAAGCCAATCATTTTTTTTTTGCTTTTGAGACAGGGTCTCGCTTTGTAGTTCAGGCTAGCCCTGAGCTCACTATGGTGCCCAGGCAAGCCACTGCGAACTCAGCAATCCTCCTGTCTCTGCCTCCCGAGTGCTGGGATGACAGGCGTGAGCCACCACGTCCAGCATTGCCAATCATCTTTTTTAATCCGCCATGCTTCTATTAGAGTTCTAAAGGTATCCTTTTCCACACTCCATATTTTAATCTTACTTTAAGAAATTCTATTAGCTTCTTGCATACAACCTTTAATAGACCTAACAGAGCTGGGAACACATTGTCATGTACTACTTTTAGAGTAACTTGGAGAAAGAAATAACTTTAAACTTCAACTTTTACAGCTGGTAAGTTACAGCCATTGAGAAAAAAATTATCATTTATATATTTATATTTTGCATATAAATATATAATTTATATTAATTAATTGATTGATTTGTTTTTTGAGACAGGGTCTCACCCTGTAGTTCAGGCTGGCCCTGAACTTACTATGTAGCCCAGCCTGACCTTGAACTCATAGGAATCCTTCTGCCTCTGCCTCTCGAGTGCTGGGATTACAGATGAGCCACCACACCTGGCAAGATACTGAAGTTTAAATTCCAAGTGACAGATTCTGAACATCTCATCCACAAATATGTTTTCATTATTTTAAGTTAAGGGTCAAAAAACTTTGCATAAGGAGTGAGATAGTAAGTACTTTAGGCTTTCGTGTCAGGCACATGTCGCAAATACATGTACTAAATTCTACTGATCAAAAACTGCCATAGACAGCCCGGTGTGCTGGGGCACGGCTGCAGCCCTAGCTACGTGGGAGGCTGTGGTGGGAGGATCGCTTGAGTCCAGAGCTCTGGCTGCAGTGTGTTACGTGGATCCGTGTCTGCAATAAGTTCGGCATCATTATGGTGGCCTCCGGGGAGCAGGACCACCAGGTTGCATAAGGAGGGGTGAACAGACCCCAGTCGGAAATGGAGCAGGTCAAAAACCACCACAAACAGTAGATAAAAAATGATCGTGGCTGTATTTCATTAAAATTTACTTGTGGAAAGTGAAACTTCAATTTCATATAATTTTCCTCAATCACAAAACACTACTTAAAAATTTTTTCCACCACTAACAAAAATATACAAACCTTTCTTAGTTTTCTGGTCACACAAAAACAGGGCGCTGGATTTGGTCTTTAAGCTATAATTTGTTGAACCTTTTTCAAGTTGCTGACATAAGATTGATGGACTTGATAGAAATCATTGCAAAAAAGCAATATACTTCTTTCTCCACAGAACACATAAGGTAAGTGGCCTGACCTACTGTGAGCAATAATAATTATATTCACTAAGTGGTGTCTCTCTAAAATGAAAATATTATTAATAAAACCACTTAAAATAACATTTCCAGATGCATACTAGATTAGTAGTCTTTAGGAACTTTGCTGTATTATTTTATCTCTTTAGCATTTAAACTGTAGTGGCCAAATAATAATGAAAATGATCACTTTTTATTGAACATTTATAGAGTGCCAGGTACTGTGTTAAGTGCTGTACACAATTATTTCACTAATCTTACAGTCCCCTACCTCCCTACAGATGAGGCTTCTTTAAAGAGGTCAAGTAGTGGGCTGAGGTCACACAACTAGTATATACCAGAAACAGAAATAAGTCAGGTGACTTTGATCTCAAATCAAACTTTAAATTTCTAATGCCAATAGTTAATGATAAAAATCTATGATTTATTATTTACAACTAAGATGTAAAATGAAATCTACAGTTCACAATTACAACAAATAATACAGGAAAATATATCACATTCTAAATCATTAAATGAGATCAGATAAAAAATTCTATTTTTTTGTCACAAATACTGGAATTACATGAGCAAGTGACCTAGCCTTAGTCTTAAACTGCTTCTTCACTTTGAGTACAGTGGAAAACTAGATACTGTATTATATTTGTGATAGAGAAGGTTAAAAAAAAATACCCTAACCTGTCGATAGCTGAGATGATTAAGGTCCTCATTCAACTGTATTGACAGATGGCAGAAAAAAGAAAAAAAAAAAGGCTCCAAATGCCCAGGAGATCAAGAGTGGTGTAATCAAATACAAAACCATCTGGATCCTGTCCCTGTGCAAACTAGTGTTTGTGTTTAAGTTAAACCTTTTGCATCATCACCTGACATCACAGACCAAAGTTCTAACCTGAAGCCTCCCTTCCGCAAGCACAAAGGAGCCAAGCTTTCTCTGTGTAAATTATACACTTCATCTATACAAAGGCTAAGTCAATGGAATTATTAAAATGGCAGAACAGGATCTGAGGGTTAACGTCAGATGCTGACGCGAGGCCAGCATACAATACCCCTGATACACAATGACCGCAGAATACAAAGCCAGCAGTCTTCTTTGCGTTACTTTCTAATAAATGTCAATGGAGGAGAGTGTTTATAATCTGCACAGTGGAGGAAACCCAGTAGCTTGGCGCACGGGAACACAGTCCCTGCTGATTCCAGGAAACCGGCAAATCAGTACAGCTGCACCAAGACTCTCGCTCTTCACTTCGGCATTGATCAAGCCACACACATTAATTCTGAGGTGCTGATGTATTTCTGAAGTGATGAGCTGCGTTCATTTTGACACAAAAGGAATAGAAGGCCCCACAGATCTCTACAACCTTGCTTAAAATAAGTTAGAATTGGAAGTCCGCGGTACGATTCAAATCCAACTTTGGTCCCTTTGAGATAGATACCTTTGCTGGATTAGTTTGATTTTGGCTCCAATGTTTTAATGATGCTTTAGTAACAATGGTTTTTCATTTCAAAAGCCGCAGTGGAATTGTGGAACTCTTGACTCATCTTATTGGAAACATTTCTACTTACTTAATCTAGTTTACTTACATGTATTAGGGATGTTACTAGATCTAGAGGGGAAAATAACAAATAAAAATAGCCCACACCCATGGAGACTTTAGGCTTTTAGCGAAGAGGAAGGATAAATCTTCAAAGAGATCATCTTTCTTAAGTTAACCTAAAAGTAAAGATACCAAGTATAATGGGAAGCTGGAGGAAGAGGACTAAACTCAATCTCTGAACTCAAAGGCTTCCAAGAGAAGAAGATGTCTTGGATTTGACCATCGGGAAGACAAAGAAAGAGTGTTCTACCTGGGGAAACTGCAGAGGAAAGCCGAGACAAAAACATCTTAGGTGGGAAGGAAGCTCCTCAGGGTTACTCATCTGAAAGCTCAATGCAGAAACATTTCCAGATGGGAAAAAATAGGTGTCTGGGCAATGCTATTAAAGTCTTTAAACTCCAGTGCAAACTGTATCTGAGAAAACCAGTGATGGTGATGGTGGGGTGGTAGTGATGGTGGCGCTGGTCATGGTGATAATGATGGTGCTGCTGCTGATGGTTAAATTCGGCCCCAAAATTGTTTTTAGGGAAACAAATTTATTTTCAGAAAAAATACAACCCAAAAGACCCCCTTTGTCTCTTGGTTGGTGACATAACCCATGGCTCTTCTTGGTTCATTGTTCTCTCTCATCAGGGGAAGGCTGTCACTCCAGGTGAGTCGAAAAGAAGCTCAGTCGTTTTTCAAAGATATCCTGAAAATTATCCCTGATCATGTAGCACAGCACTGTGTCTTCTGAGACCTTTGTAAGTGGAGTATTAGACTTCTACCTCAGGGTCACTTGCTACAGGGAAAGAACAATGGGGGGCTAGCCACTGAGTAGTTCTATACCTGTCTTGATGCCAGTTATGAGCACTGAGCTGCAGAAGTTTGAAGATAATCTTCTAAAAGTTGGCAGGCTATCTTCTAAGACACTGGGAATCTAGCCTGGATTATGATGATCAACTCAGACCCATCTAGTTGTTGTGCTGGAGGGAAGACTTTCTGAGTAGAAAGGAGTCTAAGAATCTAGGAGAAGAATCCAAGAACCTCCATTTAATCCCTACTGAGTTTGTTCCCTGCCAGTTTCTCCTGCCTTATGAGTACCATGACTGTCCAGACGATGCCATAAACTTGAGCACTCAGAAGGGCAGGGAGCAATGTTCTTCGACTGCAGCAGGGTAAAGTGAGGAAAAACACTATTAAAGAACAACAAAGACACTGGATGGACAAGCTCTAGTTAGGCTAGCAAGTACTGGATTCTCACCATGCAAAAGGTGACTCTTAGGATAAACACTGATGCTGAAAGGGAGCACAGTTTCCTTAACTTCTTTCATCCACATCTTTCATTTGTCTTGTGCCTGCCCCTGTAGGATTCCATAGAATTTCTCTTCTACAGGCTGAGGTACTTGGTCTCTAGGATCCTTCCCGACCAAAACCAACCAAACCAAATAAAATGCTTTCCAAGCTGTGGTAGAGTACAGCAGATAAACAGCACCTGGGTCAGACTGCCTGGTTTGGGGCACCAGCTGCATCACTTATCAGCTTTCTGAACTGACACAAATGACTGCTGTTTCTTTGTCTGTAAAACGGGGATAAGTGGTATTGAGAATTAAACTAGAAAATGCATCTAAAAGTTATTACACTCACCATTGATTAATAACTATGATTGTCATCTGTCCTTCATGTAGGACTATGACATTTTTAGAAGGTTTTTTTTTTAAACATAAAACCTGTAAATTTCCACTGAACTCCAGTAACCAAAACAATAAATGGTGTTTGTTCAAGTGTATACTTGCTGTGTTGGTACAGTAATTGGCAGGTTTATGCCCTAATAGTGTAAAATGCTAACCATAAACCTACCTGTAGGCCTTTATCTAGACAGTTTTCTCTCCTTGGAATATTCCAGCTTCCAAGTCACCCTCATGCAGGCCCACGTGGAAGGAACAACTAGCTGAGAATACATGGTCTCTACTCCTTCCTGAGCACCCCAGGTCTTTGAATCTCTTTGAATCTTCCTGGTAATACCAGGAACTCAATTCATGTCAGTGGTCTCATTTGCATTTTTACATGCTTATGTGCATATTTAACATATCAATCCAGCCAAAGAAATGGGTGGATATCAATCCATCCAAAGAAGAATATATTTCAGTAGGAAATGTGTGGCTTCAGAATAAGAATATTAACATCGAAGAAAGAGAGATTCCACTGCAGTACATGCTAGGTCAGAAAGTTTGAACACAGAGGAAATTCAAAGGCATGAAAAAAAAATTGTATCTGAGAGGAAAATCAGCAGAGTTGTGGGCAAGAACTAACAAACAGGACTGCTATGATACTCTAATTCTGGAAGGCCTGCACACCTGCACCGGGAAGCCCCATGACAGGGTGCGGTCATGTAAAGGGCTCTGGATCCTACAGGAGCCTGGGGACCTGGCACTTTACCCCAGAGATAACATTGTTGACTTCCAGGTCTGTCTTTGCTATTTCTGCACGTGCCTATAAATAAATAAACGAGGGAAGGAAGGAAGGGGGAAAAACAAAAAATAGTAATATAGAAGATATTGTAAACCATCAAAGAGCGATACAAAGGGAAAGACGATGCAGAGAAGCCAAATGTACTGTGGCATCAGTTGGAGACGGAGGACAACTCAGCTCCTGAGGCGAAATCTTGGTCAACTAAGGTCCTAATTCAGAGGGACCCTAGGTCCTGTCACTTTGTCAGTGTCCTCTTGACCACAATACCACACCAATAAATCACTCTTTAGTCTAAAATATTCTCTTTGTGGGCAACCAGAAACTTATACCAGGGCAATTAGGCCCAGCAGCGGACATTACATTCTACATAAGAGAATCCAGAACAAAAACAATAAAAATAAATAAAAATAAAACAATAAAAATAAATAAAAATAAAACAAAACTGGAGGATTAAAATCTGACCTGAGCACTACTCCCCAGCTCATGAGGCCACATCCTCCTGAAGGTAGGACCAGCCATAGGCACTGACTAGTCCAGTAGTGGCCCTGACCCTGACACTGACCACACATCCCTATTTTCCAGTAGTGAAACAGGTCTAAGATTAAGTCAGTGACACTTAAGCTATGATTACAATAATGTGATGACATTATATCAGTCTGTTTACTGCTGCTTTTTCTCTCTGCCTATTGATTGAATCATTGAACCACCTATATACTGTTGCAAACAATAATAAGAATGAAGAAAGATATTCTTGCAGCTGTTCTCCTAAGATAGGACCTATAAAATCATAGACTCTTATAATTTAGCTATTTAAAATTGGAAGTTAAGGAGACTTATAAATGTCTAACACCTGATCCTATGCTATATTATTTATATATATATATATTTGCATTCATTATTATATTGCATATATTATACTGCAATATATTGCATATTATATATTTGCATTCATTAACAATGGCAGAAAATGCAAGAGAACTGAACTTTTTAAAAAAATTCCCATAAGCTACATTTTCTGTATTTTTATAGAAAGATCATGAAAAGGTTAACATCTCAATTTGAGCTGTCCAGTACTCTATTCCAACATCCTCAATTTCCCTGATTGTTTTACATTTCCTTCTTGCCATTTCCTCCCAAGTTAGAACATAAATCTATCCAAAGCTAACATGGGCTAGTATATACCATGTGAAGCTACTTATTGTGAAGAAGGAAATTAGAGAGCTACCACTCCTTCCATTAGGAATCTTAACAGTTATGCTTCCTTTCCTTTACAAAGGTTTCTTCTACCATATTAAATCCTCTAGTCTTCCTTTCATGTTACTTTAAGACACTGATCAAAATCTTTTGTTCCTACTTTTCTTCCCCATAAAAGAAAATTAGATTTGTTTTCAGGCTTTAATCCTGGTAAGATAAAATGAATCAGCTCTGTTTTCATTACTGTCCAGTCAGTTCCATCAATCACTGAAGGGAATCACTAAAAGCAATCAGTGAACAAGGTCAACAGCACTCAGCAGAGGGCCAGCGCGATGGTACTTTAGCAGATCAAAATGAACACTGGGAACGGGATGACAGTGCTTCACAGCATTAAGAGGCCCAGGACGGCTTCTTAGGAAGTCTAAATGGGGAGGAGATAAGTGAGGGAAGGAAATTATCTTTATTGTTGTATAACAGGTCTCCTGATACCAAGCTTGTTAATGTAACAAAGCGCTGACAAGGTTCACTTAGGGGTTAGGATCATCTTTTCTTGGTACTGTGACTCAGGTTTTGGACTTGAAGACAAAAATTCTAATCATTCACAAATCCCATTCTTTTCTAGAAGTCTTTGTCTTGCATCTCACCAAGAGCTTTAGCATCTTTCACAGACAGCTATAGGTATCCACTGAGGTGAGCTGGTCGCAAGCAGTACAAGCCAATTCTGATTATTGATTTATTGGAAGTGAGAGATTGTAAGAATCTGTGATGATGCTGAAGAAGTAAGTCTTAAAAGGATGGGATCCAACAGGCTCTGGTAGGGAAAGAGCCTTAGGAACTATTCAGGCATCTCAGCTGAATGAATCTTGACAGTTTTTCCTAACTTTGTTTCTCTCTGTTTGAGACCAAAGTCCCAAGAAAACAATCTAACACTAGTCATACACTTTCAGTCTTTTATGAAGACTGGTCAGAAGATCTTGATTTTGGTCTTACTATTAACTACAAAAATGAAGAGGCTGAATAGTGGGAAAGGGAAGTAGCGGTGGTATTACCCTAAGATAATCTGGGTCTCTAGCCAATATGAAATCAATGTTCTCTATGTTTTAAAACAAATTGTTTTAACTCTTAAAAATCAAGCCCCACATATTTAACATTCATTAACAAATTAAAAAACATGTAGATATTCATCTCTAAATTATCAAACTAATTTAATAAGTAGTACTTGGTGAACAGTAGTACTTCTTAAATGTTTTGAATGGGTGTTGTTTTCCTGTATGCCATTTATACTAACCCCTAGCTAATATTCTACAATTGAAATTGGTGAAATAGAACCTTTAAAAGAGAATGCCCAATGGGAAGAGTATTAGAATCTTTTCTTGCTTCTGCCCAATGTGACCTTGGGGATGGGTCATAACCACTTGGGGTTTATTTTTATTTGTTCATCCATAAAATGAAGTGGTACAGATAGACACTGTTTAAGAATCTGTCCAATTCTGTAAGTCTAACATCATGGTCACAAATATATAGATGACATAGACTCAGCAAACTTGGAAAAAAATGTTTATAATTTTCACAGTGTGAAGTAGCTATACCCTGAATCTGAACAGAAAGTAAAATCTAACTTACTTGGTGGTATTTAGGAGAAATTGCCAATATTGTAGAAAATCTAGATCACTGTTATCAAACTTTAAAAGAAGGGCAGAAGAATCAGTTTTTCAAATGAAATCTTACATTGAATCCCAATGTCTAAAACAAATAAAAAGGTCAAAATACTCTGAAACAAAAGAGGGGGGCCTGGAGTCAACTCTGCACCTTCTCCCACACATTCCTGGCAATACAGTCTGACTCAGTTGAATCGCTATATCTAGATTTTTCTACACCTTGAAGTACTGCTAAAATTATAATACCAATTTCACTCAGATTAGGGAAAATTTTTAAAAAAGCTTTCCGTGGAAAAGTAGTCAACTGATTTACAGTCTATTTTTATTCTACCAACTAGTTTTAATTTCAAAAATAAAATCTCCTACAATACAGACTAATAATATTTGCACTAAGATGATTATGTTAGTGAAAATTTAGGCCTCAAAATATTTTGCAACAGTTAAATTCTGAAATATGAAAAAAACCTCTAACATAAAGATGTTAATTCTGCTAATAATTTTGACATTTCACTAAGTCATCTTCTGTATTATTTTTTTCCATACTCCCACTTCAGAATGATGCGTGTCTCTGGAAGCCAAAGTAATTTGGTGTATGCCCTGTTTTTTTAAATTACATAAGGTAAATTTACTAAAAAAATATTAAATGACGAATACAGATTGCTATCTCCATGATTATTGATAGCTTTCTTTTTTTTTTTTTGATACAGGGTCTCTCTTTATAGTTCAGGCTGGCCCTGAGCTCGCTATGGAGCCCAGGCAAGCCTCGAACCCAGCAATCCTCCTGCCTCTGCCTCCCGAGTGCTGGGATGACAGGCGTGAGCCACCACGCCCGGCAATAGCTACTTTCTTAGCTTAGCAAAGAGAAGGAATTGTTCTACTTATAAAACCCACATTCTGTCCATTCCTCTACTTGAAAATATTACTGAAATCACTAAGACACATTACAATTAATTTGAACCATGTGTTTCATACATAAAATGCCCCATAGGTCTTGATTTTTGATATTATCGCTTCTTGGCCTTTTGGCTAAGATCAAGTGTTTTTGATATTGTTTAAAGAATTTCAAGATCGTTTTTAGTTTTTACTTAAGAACATTAATGTAAATAAAAGCATATTGTTTTACCTTAAATAAGGTACTGTTTTAAACTCAGAAATATAAACAAGATCCACATGATCAACTTATTGAATTATTATTGATCATTAATGTCATATTATGGCCAAAGCTTTTAAAGAGCTATGAAGACTTTTCCCCCCTCACTTTAAATATCAGCTGAAAGCACAGAGCTCAGCCAACCTTTACTCATTGATTTCTCAGAGTGCTGGGATCAAACCCAGGGCCTTGAGCATGGTAGGCAACTATGTGCCCCTGAACTATACCACTAGCTCTAAAGATTTTCTGTGAGACATTCATCACAGGAAACAACAAAGCATACTTTTGCAATCACTGGTGACCCACTAGCCTCGCTGCGTAGGGTATAGGGTTTGAATTATCAAGGTACAACCAGTCAGGTATGAAGGTGCTACTGTGTAGTGGATCTGACAGATTCCAAGCTCTTGGTATGACACGCTATGCATTGTGAAGTGTGTACATGACAGTAAAAAAAAGCAGCTACATTTATGGAAGGTCACAGAGAAATGGATGACAGAAAAGGAACCCTGCATGCTCTGCAAAGTCAGACTCCTGGTTCAAGTCTAAGCAGAGAGAGGGGCTTGCACATTCTTTGGTTGGGGACCACAAGGGACACTCCTAAGTTGATGGCAGAGCTCAAGTGGAGGGAGGGGTGTGAATTCTTCATCCTATCTGTACTAAAATGGTTCATGGTAGAATAACCAAACCTAAGGAAATCTGGGGGTTTAGTTCATGGGCCTAGTCCTAGAGCAGGGTTGATTACATCATCACAGAGCACCATACTTCCACATTTTCTTATCTTGATCCTCCACCTAGAAGGGTTGTTACTATATTACAGGTTTTATGTTCAGGAGAATCTGACGTTACTTGGCTATTTTTATGTGGCAGAACTTCTTTTTGACAGATAGTTCCTGCCAACTTCATTGGCCTTAAGTTTTTTAAATCTGTGTATCCCTTATCCAATCACCCACAGAAGACAGGGAATCAACAGGACTGGCTGGAGATTACTGAGCCCTAGCCTGCCCTAAGCTGGCACAGTGTTGGTGTTAGCTTGCCTGCACTCATACACCCTACATGAGAGAGGAGTACTTTAAGAGATAGAGATGGAATTTTGCAAGGGAAGAAGGGGGCCAGATGTTGAGCAGGCAAGAAGTGCTACCAACTACATGGAGTGTGACTTGAGGGTTGAGCGCTGACTGGCTTGCCAGTGGACTGGACACCACGAGAACACGGAATTAAAGAACAGTTTTTATATTTTTTGCTTCATCAATTGAGTAGAAAAAGCAAGATATGGAAGACTAGAGAAAAGATTAGATTTTCCATTGCTCTGAGAGAGGACCTGGCTTTGTAATTCAGGCTGGCACTGAACTGATCCTCTCTGCCTCTGCTCCCCAAGGGCTAGGATTACAGATGTGTGGCACCACACCTGGCAGGATCAGAGGTGAGACAAGATAATCAAGGTTTTTGTCTTCATCAAATTAAGATTACTAAAGAAAATGTATAAATACAGCAAAAAAGTCAAGTCAGGGTAGTGTAGGCACAAGCCAAGATTTAGAGGTGGGGTAGAACAAGCGACACTGTGGTAGCTGGAAGAGCTGTCACATCATGTGTGGGGATCCGGAGGCCAACTGTCGGCTCTCAACTAAAAGGATGGCATATATGACCCCTCTCATTGTGGTCCATGTACTACAAAAAGGGTATGTTAAAAATATGGCACAGACCAAAACATAAAGAAGGCAGTCACAATCATATGATCTTTCAAAGTATTGAGCAGAAAATTGAGAAAATATACAATATTTCTTAGCATGCTATAACATGAACATAGTTGCCTGTGCTTCACAGTATTTACAAAAGTGTGAGTGACTTGTGGAGGGCTTTATACTCCAAAGCTCTTTTGTTTTTCTTAATCCATATGATCATCTGACAGTTCTGTCAGGTGGCCAAGTTTATTTGTAGGAAGAGAAAATATATTCCTGTTCAACTCTCACTTTAGAACTTGCTTGTAGCACTGTTACAGGAATTTTATTGGAAATTATTCACCAGTAGTGATAACTCTACCTGTTTGTTTGAAAACACTCCTTTAAAACCTCAGTATATTAGTCCCATTCTAAGCTTTTACCAGAATTCTTTGCAACTCATTAAATCTCTCTCCTAGCAGAAACTTTATTGTACTAAAATAATGTGACATGGTACGTGGCACAATACTATGCACAGTACAAGTGCTATGAACTTGATAAAGTATTTTGAACCCCATTACCCAATTTTAACAGAAGATACTTTCTCAAAACTGTTCAACAGACATTAGGTACTAATAATACTTTATAAACCATTGCTATTATTCTTAATAGCTCAGGAGCTAAAAAGTTATAATTTAAAATGATTAGTAGCCACAAGACCCAGACATCAGAAAGCAGAATGTGAACCCTAAGTGATGCTGGAGGCCCCAGGACTGGGGTCTGGGTCCTGTCCACTGTCCTCAGTGCTATCCCTTGCCTGATTATAGACATTCTTTCATTCAGTGCTGTGTGCACGGCGTGATCAGATGCCTTGGGGCCACTGGGTTCTGTGCATTTGGGTGTAAGGACTTGGGTATGCGAGCCAGAGGCCCAGAGAACTGCTCATCCTGGGGATGACTCAGTAGGTGCCCTGTCGAGGGGCTTTTATTCTGTGAAGCTTTTTAGCAGCAGCATACAAAATGTATTAACTATTCTGAGTCTATTATGTTGTTATGCAGTCTTATTTTCACATATATTAGATAAGCAAGCTAAAAAAACACAGGTTTTTGAAGGGTCACATTGTAACAGTCACTAAATGCTGACTAAGCTAAAAAATTCAGAAGCCATTAAGGTTTAATGTGATACAAAAGAAGTACTTCATGAAATTGGAGAAACATTTACGTGTTGTAGCTTTGGAAAAGTACTGAACTGGTAATTAGATGAATTCTAGTCCTAGATTTTCTAACCTGAACTCCACTGAACAAAACAAAAAAAAAAAAAAGAGAGAGAATTTTACTGTCTCAGTGTAAGGTTGTATAAAAAGATGAGTGTAAAATTAATGATTAAAAAGCAAAAGATCAAGACTGAACCAAACCAAGATTCCACCAAAACATTTATTTTTGTTACAAAACATCTAAGCAAATAATGAAATAAACATTTTTAAAAGCATTCCATCCTGGGTTCTTTGCTCTAGAATTTAGTATACAGTTCAAACTTAGGGTACTTCAATACTTCTGGATGCTATGAAGTCTCCATCTTATAACCATGTTTCTCTAGCTCAGCTCTATAATAAAACACAAAGAACAGTATCAGTTAGCATTTCTTTATAAGTCAAAACTATGTGTCTAAAAATAATACAATTTATAAATATTAAGTCCCCAACTTACAAACAAGTTCCACTCTAGAAGAACGTTTGTAAGTCAGATTTGTTCCTAACAGCCTCCTACTGTATTTTCGCTTCTGTCTCCATGGATACTGCTCTGCTCTTCCTGGCAGGGCCTTCCCACGCCCGCTGCTTTCCTCTTGCTCCGGACCTGCTGGGCTCCGACTGAGCCCCGCACTACTGTGCACTCTCCCGCGGCACAGTCAGGACACAGCAGCACAGCCGGGACAGCGTCTGGCAGACGCTGGAGCTACTGCTGTGATGTGTTTGCAAGTAGGAACGCTCATGACGCAAGGTCCATTGGTATCTGTGAAAATCTGCAACTTGAATGTTTGTAAGCCGGGACTTACTCTAAATCAATGAAACAGGCCTGGGGCATCAACTTAAAATATTACTCAGTGGGTTTATTTTAGAAAGAAACATACACAAAGGAAAATGGATGTGAATGGATAATTTTGTCTTCATTTTCTTATAAATCTGTTTATGGAAGAAACTTGAGATTTACTACTATTCTCCAAATACTTCCCAAACAGTACACAAACGTTCTGTTCCTAACAAATAATAAAGGCAAAATTTCGTTTATTTTTGCTGTGACGGTATGGGTACTGAACTCATGGGCTCCCACAGGTCTCACAGGAGCTCTACCAGCTCCACCCCGAACCCCTTATACATAAATCTTAAAAATCATCCACCTTAGTGCTAAGTACATATTAATATCAAATCTTTAAGGATTTTATAAACATAACAAGGACTTCAGTAATATACACAGAAGGAAAAAACAGACTGCTTTCCACATTGATGTGTATCTACTGTTCTAACCAAGAAAAAATTTTTAATCAAATTTAAGGTTGTGTGAGAATTTTCTGTAGTAAATATATTTAGTCAAAACAAATAGAATAAATGTCAAAATCATAAATAAAATTTTACATTTCAAATATACATGAAAATATAAAAACAATGCATATACATATCCATTAAAAAGACAATGTACATCACTTAACATAACTTATCCAGCCTGAAACTTAAGTCATACTTTGAGAATGTAGACTTCAACTGATCTGTCTTGCATAAAACATTTGTAACCAACCTGAACTATTTTAAATGCCATATCTACCTCATTCAGATTTTCTAATAGTGCATGAGAAAACTGGAGGAAAAATCTACAATAAAACACTGTATAAAACCACAGTATGATTAATATGCTCTGTACATTTTATCTAGGCAGATAAAATACTTTCTCAAGTACAATATGGCTTAGATACCATTACAGTATTCAATGTAACTACAATGTAAAAATTATATGATAGGAATGATGTATATTTATTATGCATTTTCCCAAACTGCTTCATTTTTTTTTTTGAGACAGGGTCTCGCTTTATAGTTGAGACTGGCTCTGGGCTCAAAATGTAGTCCAGGCAAGCCTGGAACTCCCGAGTGCTGGGATTACAGGCGTGAGCCACCATGCCCAGCACTGTGGTATGTGGTATTGATTGCTGGTGGGCATGAGTCTCCACGCCCAGCATTGTATGTGGTTACCGGGGATCGAACTCAGGACCTTGACCTTGCGAGGCAGGTGCCGGAACCACTGAGCTAACCCTCTGGACCCTGCTTCATTTTCTTAATATTTTACTTATTTATAGTAGAAATACTGACCTAATTTTCATGAATTTTATTAAAGCCAGACTATTCATCCTTGCCTGCTGTTTGTGTGAAGAGCTCAGAGTGGGCTGGTGGTATCCACACTGGATTCCCAGTGCCCACTGCGAAATGTCTGCCTGTGGTTTTCTTTCACCAACTTTAAACTGTTTCATTTGTGCTCCTTTCCCTCCTCTTAGGAAACTGCCGATTTTAGTGTCTGTTTTTTATATATAACAACTTACCTCCTTTGTTTTGGGAGCTAAATCAGAGAGAGTTACAGACATGTAATGTAGTATTAAAATAAGAAGTAGACTGAAGGGAAAAGCTAAAAGCTTCTATTTTTGTTGATCACAGAAAGCGCCTTAAATGTTTCTAGAAAAACTATTGTTACCAGTCTTTAGGGAATTCGGTAATTTTCTTTGAATTTTATCTTATGCTAAAAGTTTATACTTTTTGTAGAACTTTCTTAAATATTAGTTTTGTATTCCTTTTTACATAATAACAGATTACTGTTTCTTCTTTTAACAACAAAAATGATACCCACTGGAGTTCAGTAACAAACAGAGCAATTTTTTTTTTTTTTTAAAGACAAGGTCTCACTTTGCAGCTCAGGCTGGCCCTGAGCTTACTATGTAGCTCAGGCAAGCCTCAAACTCACAGCAAACCTCCTGCCTCTGCCCCTTGAGTGCTGGGATTACAGGTGTGAGCCACCACGCCCGGCATTCAAACAGAGTGAATTTACCCTCCAGGTCTGCATACATTTACCTTCCTGACAGGAGGTGATCATCAGTTGCATTTATAAACTATGAACACAAAGAGATGAGGTTCCAGCAACTAAATTCTTAGAGAAAATAAAAGGGGTTTTTATAGAATTTAGAAGTATATTAAACCAAAAGAAAAATAAACTTAGGGCAGTAAGTACAAACCAAAAATATTAATGTTATGAATACAGTCTGAATGAAAATTTTAGAAAGACATGAGGGAAGAATCTTTTACACTTGGAATTGTATTATAGAAAAGAGACTGAACAGAGACTATTTGAAGCTAAAGCCAAAATATTTCTTTTGAAAAACAAAAGAAAAATACTAATAGAAACAGGTTAAGTTCTCAGCTGTATTACTGTAACTGCAGTTAATATGGTAAATCATAAACTCTACTGGCTTCCTGGAGTTTTTTATTGGGAAAAGCACTTGATTTTCTACATAGTATACAGAGAAGCAAATGATGTCAAGCTAGAACAACAAAGACACAGTGACTCTTAGTTACTTGAAGATACAGATGGCCTCACCGCTATTTCTATTTGTTCAGTTTTTCAATGAATGAGAAACAGAAAATGCCAAGTGGGCAGCCTGCTAATTTGAGAACTGGTGTTTAAGACGAACTATATTCTAAACCTTTTACATATATTAACTCAATCTTTAAAAACCCTACAAGTACTACTTTTTGTATTTTTTAATGTGAGAAAAGTAAGTCATAGGAAGGCTGAATGGCTGTTCAATGTGCATCTAAGTAAGAGGTAGACGGGAACCCAGGAGTTTGATTCTAGAGTCTGAGACACCGCTCCAAAATTAGATGGAATTAGGAGCAAATATCAGGAAACAGAAAAACAAGTTCATTACCATGACTCGGGACAGCACGGTGAGGGAGTTAAAGGGAGGGCTGTCTGAGGCTGTGCTGTTCAAAATGGTAGTTACATGTGGCTATTTCTTCCTTCCTTTTCTTTTAGTAAAACTGGGGACTGAACCTAGAACCTATTCACTAAGCTATGTCTCCATTGTCCCTATCCCCTGCTTTTTTACTCTGAGTCATTTAAATGCTTAGGCTGAGTTAATACTGTGACCTTCCTGCTTCAGATTTAGAGTGCTGGAATTACAGGCAATGGACCCCCATATCCAGTTTTATGTCACTACGTAAGTTTTGAAAATTCTGGCTTTTCATCTGCAGTAGCCACATTTCATGTGCTCAAGATGCATACATGCCTATGGCTTCGGTACTGTGCAGCTTGTAGGACATTTCCATCATTACAACAGGTTCTGTTTGACAGCACCAGAGGTAACATCAATAACCTTCACTAAAAAGCATGGCTTAAGGAGAAAAATAAAAGCAGACACTATCACTAATGGATATATCATAGTTTATACACACACAGAAATCCAGAGACCTGAAGATAGGAACAAAACAGAAAAAAAGAGCACTTGAAGGCATAGTATAAAAAAAACCCACAAGTACTGTATGTAGACAATGCTCTATTTTTAAGGCAATAACAAGACGAGAAGCATTACTGGTATGAAATTCAACTATTGATACATTTACTATAAGTCTCTGATAAAAATCATAATATCAATAATCTCTTGAATAAGAGACAGGTGCTATCATATAACGAATGAAGGAAACAAACAAACAAATGCTAGAGAACTGTGACTTTCTTGAGTGGGAAAGGAAGAAAACCTTATTTAGCCTTATATTAGAAATATCAAGGGCTGGAGGGTTAGCTCAGTGGTTCTGGCGCCTGCCTCGCAAGTGCAAGGTCCTGAGTTCGATCCCCGGTAACCACATATAATGCTGGATGTGGAGACACGCCCACCAACAATCAACACTGCATACCACAATGCCGGGCACGGTGGCTCACGCCTGTCATCCCAGCACTTGGGAGGCAGAGACAGGAGGATTGCTGAGTTCGCAGCGGCTTGCCTGGGCACCATAGTGAGCTCAGGGCTAGCCTGAACTACAAAGCGAGACCCTGTCTCAAAAAGAAAAAAAAAAAAGAAATATCAAGAAGGCATTAGAAAAGAAAAAATAACCCATGAATAAAAGTATGGAATAAGACTTAGCACTGGAAGGTCTGACAATTTATAGCTCAATATGATTCCAATGAGGAAAAGGAGGAGATGCCTACTTTACAAGAAAGTGGGTGGGATGTTCCGTGATCTGGCTGTGCTTTAAAATATCATAAAACAAACACAATGCAAAAACAAAATGAAACAAACAAATACATGTTTTTTATATAGAATAACTTTATTCCAGAATAAACTGAGATCCATAAAAAGAAAAGAGAGCTTTATAAGAGGCTATTTTGGTTAAAGATCATAACAAAAGATGGGTCTAATGCTTGGAATAGTTTAACATAATCAGATTTTTAAAAAAGAAGCAACACTATTGTTTAGTTATTTGTTCTTATCTAGTATGTAAAACTGTAAAATGAAATACATCAAAAAGACAAATAAGAACTAAGGCGAGAAACAAAACGTCCACTCAACAAATGGTGCTGGGTAACTGGCTAGCCACATAGAAAACAATGAGTTAGACCTTCATCTCATATCATCTGCAAATATTAACTCAAAATGGACTGAAGTTCTAAATTTGAGAGCTAAAATTGTAAAACTTACAAGAAAACACTTGGTTTATCTTGAATTCAGCAGTGAATTATTAACTATGACACCAAAAACAGAGGTCAAAAAGAAAAAGCACTGGTAAAAGAAAAAAAAGAGATACATCAGACTTTTTCAAAATTAAAAGCTTTTGTACAAAAGACAGTAACATGAAAAGATAAACGAAGACATTTGCAAATCGTGTAACTGATAAAGTTTTAGTGTCAAAAATATGTGTAGACATCTCACGATGCAGAAATGAAAAACAAATAGCACTATTTTTAAATAAGAAAAGGACTTGAATAAACACTTCTCCAAAGATGACACATAAATAGTCAAGTGCACATGAAAAAGTTAGGAATTGGGGAAAGTAAACTCAAAACAGAGATATTATTTCACATCCTTACACTTATGGCTATAATTTTTTAAAATTAAAAACATTTTGATAAATATGTGAAAAGCCTGGAACCCTCACACACTGTTGGTATGAATGTAAAATTGTTCTGCCACTATAGAAAACAGTTTTAGCAGTTCTTCAAAAAGTTAAACCTAGAATTACCAGTTAGCCCAGCAATTCTACTTCTGATAAACACAACATGGCATAACTATATGATGGACTATTATTGAACCATAAAAAGAAATAAAATATTGATCGCATACTACAACATGGATAGGCTTTGAAAACATTATGGTAAATGACAGAAGCTAGACATACAAGAGCACATATAGGATTCCATTTATATGAAAATTTCACAACAGTTAAATCAAGACCAAAATATATTAGCAGTCAGTAGCAGAAAGTAACTGCATACAGTAGTCACTGCTTCATGAGGACAATATTTTCTCTTGGGATACTGAAAATACTGGAACTAAACAAAGATGATTACATAATATTGTGAATGTACCAAATGTCACTGAATTGTGGTCTTAAAATGGTTAATTTTGTTAGATAAATTTTATGTCAATAAACAAATAACACAGGTAGACTTGGAAATATGAACACCCTAACAATCCTAAACTACAATTCACTTCAAGAATCACCAATCTTAGGTTCCTCATACTCTGTTGTCCTAATTTTTGCTGAATTACTCAATACTGGTAGAAAATTTACACTGACAGATTTAAACCAGTAAAGATTTAAAAAGCAAGAACAGCAAATCTTCTATTTACCTACCCTTGTCAGAAGAAGACCAGGAAGAACAAAAGTTGTGTACAATTAAACAAGCATTCATGTTTAGAAAACTGAAGGTAATGTCCTGCTTACATAGTACAAAAATCTATGTGAAAGAGTATTTTTAAGAGATTGATTGCCTGTGCAAATTACATATTCCAAACTTAAAATTAATAGGGGAACTTTCATAAAAATCTGGTTTCAAGCTTACCGTAACTGATTGGAGAAGTCATCCTCTACATTGTCATCATCCCAGTTATCCTCCCAGACATGGGCGTCTTCATCTTCATCCAAACCAGCCCAGTCTAAAAACAGAGATATCTAAATGCATCTCATACATTATCTCCACAAACATAAAAACCACTGGATATGCTCACAATCCAAATACAGATTACGTGATAACCATGTAAAAAAAAAGCATGCTATCTGAGCCGGAGATTTAGCTCAGTGGTTCCCAGCGCCTCGCAAGCCCAAGGTCCTGAGTTCCATCCTGGTAACCACATAGGATGCTGGGCATGGTGACTCACGCCCACCAGCAATCAATACCACATACCAGTGCTGGGCGTGGCGGCTCACGCCTGTCATCCCAACACTCGGGAGGCAGAGACAGGAGGATTGCTGAATTCATGGCAGCTTGCCTGGGCTAACAGTGAGCTCAGGACCAGCCTGAACTACAAAGCAAGACCCTGTCTCAAAAAAAAAAAAAAAGCATGCTCTTAAATCTCAAAATTTTCTGTTATCTATGGCAACCTACAGTAGAGATTGATATAAAAACTCCCCTTGCCATGAAAACTTTTGATTTCAGGAGGTTATTTACTTCACTGATTCTTTTTTCTTTGAGGTAAATTTTTAAAAGGTATATTTTACAATCTTTTGAAATACCTGTAACAGTCATAAAGCAAGTTGGGTAGCAGGTAGATACTAGGATAAAGCTGAAAAGACAATAATATATACAGATGTTATGAGCCATTACTAGTATTTGGCTATTAACATCAATATAAAATTTGTATTCTTACAGGAAGGAAAGGTACAAATATGTGCAAGGTAGAATATTCCCGTTTTTAGTTTTCTAAATTCTTTGTTCTTCTCTTTTGAGTAGAGTGGAAGTTTACAATAAAATTTCAGCTTTTGTTTAAAACAGAAAATACACTGTAAACCAGTTTCTTTAGGCATTCTAGTACTGGAATAAAGAATACTTATAAGAAAGTAACATTAAAATATAGAACAAGGTACACAACAAGAATTACGTATCAATAGGATGGCTTTCCTAAAAACACATATCTAGTTATTACTTCTCTTTCAGAAACCAATGGGCACAACAAAATGAAACATAACTGCCTCCATCTATTCTTTCCCAAATGCTCTTGAATACTAATTCTTTATAAATGAATATCTGAACAGGAATTCATCCAAGGTCCATGCCCTCCTTCAGGGCCTCTGAGTGATTTATACTAGTAGCACACTGATTCTCAAATCTGTCCCCACAGCAGAAGCCTCCCTTAAACTTTATAATTCTACATGTAACTATGTATAATGAGGTCCAAGTTCAATACCACCAAAACTTAACTAACCCCAGTTACTCCCACCCTGAAGCAATATGCTCTTAGTCTAAGGACAACCACAAAAGTTGTCAGTCACTCTTACCAAGGAAGGGCCAAGTGAGTCACCACAGACTTCTTTGTCTATTCATGATCAGTCCTGTTCCCCTCCTCCCCATTCATTCTCAGTCTGTTTCTCTATCCCTATTACCTTTGCTCTAGATCAGACTATCACATTATACTTTCTCACCTATACAAAGCAATATTCCTTTAACATGTTATTGCTTCTATTGTCTTGATCTTGACAAAGTCCAGTCTCTATGGCAATGTTACTATGATTTCTATTCTTTTTTTTTTTTTGAGACAGGGTCTCGTTTTTGCAGTTCAGGCTGGCCCTGAGCTCACTATGTAGCCCAGGCAAGCCTCGAACTCAGCAATCCTCCTGTCTCTGCCTCCCGAGTGCTGGGATTACAGACATGAGCCACCACCCCCAGCACTGTGGAATGCGGTGCTGATTGCTGGTTGATAGCTGGTGGGCATAAATCACCATGCCCAGCATTGTTGTATGTGGTTACCAGGATAGAACTCAGGGCCTTGCGCTTGTGAGGCAGGCTCCGAACCTCTGAGCTAAATCTCCGCAATTTCTATTCATTTTAAATACATCAAACTGTCCTAGATACAAAAAGGTATGTATTGTTCTCTTCCTACAGTTTTAACAGAGCATTACATTTTAATAGAAATACACACACACACACACGCACGCACGCACACAAATATTATACTGCATAATGTAGTTCTTCTAAAATAATTATTTAATATTCAAGTCCATGGGCCCAGGGATGTAGCTCAGTGGTACTGCACCTGCCTTATAAGCACAAGGTTCTGATCTCTGGTACTGGAAAAAAAATATTTCAAGTCCACTGAGGTAAATTCCTCCTGTTGGCCACATGGCTTGAATTAGTCTCTCCAACACATTCTCCATGGTACCACTGCAATAAAGAATGAACCACAAGGACCGGAGATTTAGCTCAGTGGTACTGGCCCCTGGCTGGCAAGCACAAGATCCCTGTTTCGATCCCCTATAACCACATACAACAATACTGGGAGTGGAGACTCATGCCCACCAGCAATCAGTACCACATACCACAGTGGCTGGTGTGGTGGCTCACACCTGTAATCCAGCACTCAGGAGGTAGAGATAGGAGGACTGCTGAGTTCAAGGCTTGCCTGGGCTACAAAGTAAGCTCAGAACCAGCTCAGAACCAGCTTGAACTACAAAGCAAGAACTGGTCTCATAAAAAAAAAAAAAAAAAAAAAGAATGATCCACAACATCATTTACTTAGCTCCCCAACATTATACTTCATATTTTAAAACTGCTTAAGATTTTATACTCATCAAACATTTTATACTCATCAAACATTTCCTCCTGCTCTTAATGTTTCTCTGTGCCATGTTCTGAAGTAATCCTAAATTACCCTTGAGAGTAAGATGCCCCATAGTGTGTTACTACCATACCATTCTTGAAATTAACACAGACAAAGAATCTGAGAAATAACTTCGTGTTATAACTTACTGGGCATTGTAAATTATTTAATAAGAACATTAAAATTAACACTGTCAAATTAGAATTTATCATCTATTTTAAAGAGAAACCTTTAACATCTGAGTTTATGTACTAAATTTTTTATGCAAAGTTTAATTATTGAGAGCTTAATATTCCAAAATAGTATTCCTAAAACTTACAAATCCTTCATTCTATACATTCATGGTGAAACATATGTAAGTTACAACACATGTAAATTCTACTATTACACACTAAATCACTACAAGAGTGCCTGAAAGCTGAGGGAGTTTAATAGAGAAAGGTGTTCCAGAATAAAGGCAGTAACATTTCTATCTCACACAAATGGAAAGATATTATTTGATGAATTTTAAATACTTCAAAAAAGGAGTACATAGTTCTCAAAATTTTTATTTTTCTGAATGTTTTGACAGCTCATTACACCTTTTGATGAGTAATGTTTAACAATCAAGTAGTGATATTAAACACTATTTAAATTGTAAGTACTTACTGCTTGCTCATTCAATAGAACCACAAAATAGTGAATTATTTCCTATAAAACTTTACTATTTAGTAACCCTTGTTACCCCTTTCCAAGCAAGCACTAGAACCTAGATTTAGGAATTTCTCATTCTGATCTGTATGGATACCTAAGTAATGTGTATTTATATAGATCTATGTCTTATGTGTGTTTGAAATTCCTATCAACAATCACATTACTGCCTAAAATACCTCAGGGAAAGTGTTTAATAGCAATTTTTTATGTTTTTAATATAAAAAAACTAACCAATCTACAAATTCAACAAGCTTAATTTAGGATTTACTTGAAATTAGTAATTGAAATATTTGCCAAAAAGTTAAAATTCTAAATACATACTAAACATGACTTAAAATGCAAACCCCTTACATACATAAGGGGAAAGAAAACAAAAAGGACTATTTATTGGATACAAACTTTGTGCCAAACTGTTAAGTAATTTATGTATCATTGTTAAGGACTGAATGCTTGCATCACCCAAATTCCCTAGTTCAAAGCTTGAACTGCAATGGGATTTTATTTGGAGATAAATTCTCTGAGGAGGTAATTAGGGCTGGATGAGGTGGGGTGGAGTCTCATGGAAGGATTAGAAAGGGTTACTAGATTACAGTAAGAAACCAGTCTTCTGTAAGGCAGGAAGACAGCCCTCAACAGAAACTGAAGGTGCTAATACTATTATCTTTGTTTTCTAGCCTCCAGACCGGTGAGAAAATAAATTTCTTCTGTTTAAGCCATCCAGCCAAAAGTATTTTGTTACAGCAGTTCAAACATGAGTGTATAAAAGAACACAAGTAAAGAAAATGAAGACTAAGAAGGTAATAATTCATGGAAAAATATAATGATCCTTAAAAAAAAATGAATCAAAATTAAAATGAGATTTCATTTGCACCAATCAGATTAGCAACACCTAAAATGTTTATTAGCAAGTGTAAGCAAACTCTAAAGAGAAAAGGTTAATTGTGTAAGTAAGGAAATGTAAGTTGGTGTAACCTTTCCCAAAGGCTATTTGAGAATGTATGTCAAAATTTAAAATGCACCTGGTTCCTGATGAAGTGTCAGGGCCCAAGAATATCAAAGACAGCATTGCTACAGAGGGACAGCATAGTGTGGTTGGTGTCAGAGATTGGACAGGATGGAAAAATCATCCATACTGAAATGAGGAAGAAATAAAAGGGATCTGGAAAACAATGCTAAGTCTAAAGGAAACAAGAAAGACCTCTGTCACGGGTAAGGGTGGGAAGGATTGGATAGAGAATGAACAGACAGGCAGAATTTACAATAACTGAGGGGGGCTGGGGATTAAGCTCAAGTGGTACTGCGCCAACCTTGGACGCACAAAGGCCCAAGTTCAATCATTGGTACAGCAAAAAAAAAAAAAAAAAAAAAAAAAAAAAAAAAAAAAAAAAAAAAAAAAAAAAAAAAAAAAAAAAAAAAGAAACATTCTTCTTGCATGTAATTACCAATAATGGGTATTCAGCCATTCATTGCATTTCTTCTTTACAAAATATGACATGAGTTTTCTATTTCTTGCTTCATTTCATAATGAACTTAACATGTTTGATAGCACTGATATATCCATTATATTACATTTAATTATGTCAAACAGTAAAGCCTCCTTTGGCCTTGTGTAAACTGATTAGAACAGTATTTGAAAAAGTCAATATCAGTCCCTTCTGCACTTAAAATTCTAAAGAATCCTTCTGTTGGTAATTTAAGCTACCAGTTAGTATACAATATTCATGTAAATATTTCTCAATGGAAATCTTCCCAGGATAATTCTTTCATATGCAGTACTTTCTAAGAATAATCCATATTTAAAATCCTTGGGTTCTATCCACTAAAAGATGGTAGTTTTTTTCACACTCTCACCTGTCAAGTGTATGTAATAACCCCAAAACATTTCTCTGGTGTAGACCACTATAAAGCACCCTCCTGTGTTAAGCATAGGTGGCAGTGCCTCAGTTATTCTAGAACAATGATAGCATTAGAGGTTCACCAGCCTACAGTCTGCCTGAAAAGACAAGACTCCCAATGGTAACAGTGTTTTTATCTAGGAATTTCTAAAGTTAGGGAGGGATGGAGAGATTCTGCTCCTGACTTCTTTGGAGTATATAGCACTTTATAGGTTACAGAAAACTTACGGAATATTGAGTATAACAGCATTCTCTTGGAAATATTATTGCTCCTTCAGGGAAACTCAATTTCATTTTAAATATTCTTAAAAAGTGTAGCAAACAAAACCTCAATTCTGGCACGGGAAGAAAAGTAGAAAAGAATCTAAAAAACTTTTCTTCTCACCTTTACTCTCACCCATGTATAACTGTCAAAGAAAGGAAATAAAATTATTTCAATATAGTTGATATGAAAAAGTACTCAAAGTTTCAAATACATTATGAAGTACCTCAGATTTGGACACCACTCTAAGAGTACAAACTGAAACGTGTATGAGTGAAAAATAAAATCTCCAGACCAAGTTGCTCTCTGATTCTAAAATTCTTACCAAATCAAAGCCTCCAAAAATATATCAAAATCATTCGGGTTCAAGACTTAGAATACCTTCCTAATCAAGCTGCTCATTCAGTCTAAATAGTAAAGAATTTGGAGAATTAAAAAAATCAAACATGATTTTTAAAGTTGTAATTGTGAGGAACTGTCAAGATAACGAATTCAGATTAAATAATGGTGTAGAGGGGGTAAAAAGATTTGTCCTTTGTACCTTCAAAGAATCATCTTTAGAGAAGACATCATACTTTATAGTAAAGACCTATTCACATAAAACAATGATGCTTCCATGAAGACATATTATGTTAGCATCCTTTTGAAGTAAAAACTCCCTTTATTTAAACTCACTAAATTGACCAATAGGTTCTCTGCTTGGCTGAGATGTACCAATAATACTCCTAGAAGACAGGCAATTCTTTAAATCCTTAATACACAATTTCATTAATAACCTTCACTATAGGCCCTGCACTGCAAGTTATCCAGTGTGATCAGGATCCTTTCTTTAGAATGTCCTGAGACTTCCCTCCCTGTTTTCCTATCTCTGAAATTTTAAAGACTCCTACAGAATGTAAAGATAATGACATACTGGCTTACTAACAGCACTTTTAATTTATTGTCTGTGAATTTGTCAATGATATATTCACCATAATGAGAGTCATAAGAAAAAGAATGTTTCCAAAGGAAAAGAATTTGTAAAAAAATAAGAGCATTAACTAAACTAAAAATTCAAAGATTGAAAATTGACTACTATGTTAAAGTTGCTTACTTTGTAAACTCTACTTGTGCATACCAATTCTCAGGGATCTTGGTAAATTCCACCCAGATTTATTCAATATATCTAGGCTGAGAAATACGATGCTGGCTTCTAATAAACTCCCAAGCAAAGCCAATACTGCTGATCCATAAATCACACCTGTTGCATAGCAGGAGACTAAACTTTACAAGATCAAGATAGGAGAGTAAACGTGTATCAAAAACAAATAAATAGTTCTTCAATGCTACTTTTCCAAGGTTACTTTCCCCCCTTTTTGTTCTCTTATCTTTTACTAGTAAATATTTAATGTAGCTTTCACTAGTAAATATTTAATGGTTTTACCCAGGGTTTCGTATCTATCAAACTATCACTAATTCAAATTAAGGAAAATCTATCTAAATGAAACTGGAAAACATAGAGAAACCTGAACAAAATAAAGGCATTTCAAATGTTACTTCTCATTTTAAATGGAAAGTTTTCAAAATGAATTGGGTTCTACATATTCAGATATTCTGTAAGGAGGAAAAAAAATATTCTGGGAGATTAATAAATGATGAGTTCATCAATGCAAAAAAGCCAGTTTGTTATAAGTTCTTTGTGTTTCCTCACTTTTCAACTTTAATGAAAAAATTTTTTAACTCTAGAACTAGTAACTTGAACAAATTGCAGCTCATAAGTTAGAATGAGGGCAAACTACACATACTACAAAACCTGATGAAAATTGCTGAATAAAATAAAATATTATCAAGTAGACAGTTCTGCATATGGATCCTTTGTAAGCAGTCAATTCTCAGTTACTTATTTTAAATATGGATTCATTCATTCATTAAGGTTTTATTGACCACCTATCACATAACTGCCACTTTGTTAATTTAAGTAAAGTGTGGGTAATTAAAGACTTCTAATCTAACAGGCCACGGTGACTTTGTTTTTTAAAATCTCTGCTTGTTTTCAGAATGGTGATGTTAATCAGACTACATGATGTGAATTAAGTGCCTAATAGTATGCCTTGTATAGTAAATAAATGCTATCTGAAATACGTAATTGAGCCTAAGAATATGGCAATTTGCTACCACAAGGTTTCATGTTAGAGGATTGGGAATTGACTCGAAATGAGGCTGAATAAACAGACTAAACAGATATAAAAAAAAACTCCAAAAACTATTAATATGAATTTCACACTCAAAAATAAATGTTTTAAGTCTTGAGTATTATGCATGTTAATACCATCTTCCAGTAAGTAAAACAACTGAGTGCAGTATAAAAAAAAAAAAAACAGAACAAATGCTTCAGCTGCATGATTTTAAACATAATGGAACTATGGTGGGCTACACAACTTTGGTGCACTGCTGACGCCCACAGAAGTGTATGGCACTAGCCACAATTCTCTTCCTATCACATTTCGAAAGACTATTCAATAGCAATTCTATTTTCTTATAAGGTAGTTTGCAGAAATCCTATTGGAAACAATCAGGAAAGTAGTCAATTCTGAAAACCCAGCTGGCAAAGGCAACCCAACAAGCACAAACAGTTCTCTTACAGAGGTTTGGCATCAATCAGAACAGATGTGAAAACTGCAGTCTCATCATTTCTAGCCAGTTAGGAAACTGTTTAATTGTTTCAGTGTCTTTCTGAAAAATGACAGGAAAACTAAAGCTCCTCCTTGTTATTGTTAGTAAAAATGTAGAAGCTGTCGAGTCTCACAAACCCTAAACTCATGTTCGTTTGAAAACACTGACAGAAGTAAAGCAAAACTATCAGATACCCAACACGTGACTGATCCCGTCAGCCTCCGCAGGCTTCATTCGTAACACTTGAGTAGGAAGCAGCACTAGTGCAGCTGAAGACAATTTAACTCTGAAAAGATTTCAAGGTAAATGAAAATAGACCATGTAGATAAGAACGAGGCGAGGGGGCGACCATGCAGACGACGCGTAGAGAAAGGGGCCAGGCACCTCCAACCCGGCTGCGGCCCAGGTCACCGTGCTCCCTCCAGCGCGGCCCACTGGGACGCCCGGGGCCGAGCCCTCGGGAAGGTGCGCGTCCGAGCCCGGAGCGCCGGCCGCGGGGTGCAGCCTTCCCAGGGACGCCCGCTCCCCGCAGCCCGGGCGGCCGCACCGCCTCCACCAGGAGGCCTGAGTCACCGTTCGCGCGGAAGCCGGGGAGGCGGCAGCCGGTTACCTTCAGCAGGGAACTCCTCGAACTCGTCGTCCTCCTCCAGGAGTCCCAAATCTACCGGCTGCTTTTTCTCTGACATGGCTACCCTCCAAGCCCACCGCCTCACAGGCCAGGACAGTCTGAAACTTGGACCGTCTCTATTCCTCTACTACTTCCGCCACCACCGCTGGCGGCACAGGCGGTACCATAGAGATTAGGAAGAAGAGCTACCGACCAGCGCGAGGAATGCTGGGATGCTGGAGGTCTTCCCAGGCTTCCCGCCTGTTAAGCGGTCATTCTGACTTGACAATTTTGTTTTACCCCTTGTGGAGACTCTAAATTGCAAAACAAACAAACAATAAATAACCAAAACAAAACAAAAAGGAAACCTCATAGTGGCTAAAAATGTATTAAACGCCTTTAGTTTGCAATTAAGGAAGAAAATATAGAAAGATGAAGTGACTGCCAATATTCATCAACCTTTGTAATCATTAGGCTTTAACGTACATTATCTTGGTCTTTAAACCAGTTCCCTAAGCATGGTCCTAAAAATCTCCACGTCACAGAAAATTCAGGTACAGAAAGAAGCACCCAGTCACTCACATAGTGGTGGACAATCCCAATGCACATCTGTTTCCCTGTCTTCAATCTCCAAACTTTCCCATTATGTAGTGTTCCTGAAATTATTTTGTGGCAAAAGGCTTTATTAAATAAAGTTTGAGGGTACATGTAGGAACTCAAGTTTACAGATTATCCAACAATACTGTGTAAATCTGGGTAGGTGTAACATTTTCTACCGTTGTCATTTAGAATTTTTAATATCTAGTGTAATAGAGAACTATCTAGGACATGCTGTATACATGACTATGTAAAGTGAATATGAAATATATAGGCTATTAAAAGTTTTGATATTCCCGTTTAAATACTTAAACACTATTTCTTCATTCAAAAACTTTAGTTCATACTGGCTACAAGGCATTGCATATCAAACGTATATAGAAAAAGTCCTTTATCTCCGGAGGGTGCTGTACTGCCTATTCAAACGTTTAAATAGATACATCACAATGAAAATGGTAACCCATTTAAATCTCCATTTTAAAATAAAATTAGGTGAGAAATCAATATATTATGTGGGATCACAGAGAGTGAAATAAAGAACAAGTAGGTAAGAACTACATTAAGTAATTTTTAAAAATAGTATGACCCTCATCTTGACTTATACTGATTGCTGGACATATTGGTATCTTACCAACAATAAATAAATAAATAAATAAATAAATAAATAAATAAATAAATAAATAAATAAGGGAATGCATACTTTAATGAGCTTAGTTTAGTAATTCTTCAATGTAAACATAGATTGTGCCATTATATTGTACTCTGTAAATATAGAGCTGGACCCTGATTTGTGATGGTTTAGCTTATAATTTTTCAAGTTTATGATGCTGTTTTTACCACAACTCTCAGAAAGCCATGCAATCATAAGGTGAAACATATTTTATTCTATAAAGTGCCTTGTTGATAAGGTGGATATTCAGTAGGTCAGAAACATGAAATACATTTTTATTTATAATAGTTTTGATTTATGTTGAGTTTCTTGGGATACAACTATGAAAGAGCATCTGTATATATTTTTATTAAGTCAGGATTTTTTTCTAAAGAAATGAATAGAACATATTTTATCAAGGAGTCAGAAAATCCACATTTTTTATTCTTAGATCTGCTTTTTTGGTTTACCTGATATTTGTATTAATCTTGAACAAAAAAGATATTAACACCAATATAGCTTTACCTCTTAAAAATATATTCAATCTGCAAATATCAACTCCTCCCTTTTTCCCAATTGTATTGGTTCATAATATCTATAATGCTAGCACCACTGAAATAGCTTTTTCTTCATCTTCTTCTTCCTCTTCCTCCCCTCCCCTCCTCCTCCTTCTTCTTTTGAGACAGGATCTCACTTTGTAGTTCAGGCTGGCCCTGAGCTCATTATGTAGCCCAGGTAAGCCTTGAACCCAGCAATCCTCCTACCTTTGCCTTTGCCTCTGCCTCCGGAGTGCTGGGATTACAGGCAAAAAGCAGCACACCCAGCATTGTGGTTTGTGGTACTGAGTGCTGGTGTGTTTCAGTCACCACTCCTGGTATTATATCTGGTTACCAGGGATCAAACCCAAAGTAGCTTCTTATTTAATGATTATAGCACATATAAAAACTAGAAAAAGTATGATATATAAGTATGAGAAGCATTGTTGCTTAGTTAAATTAAGTACATACAAATGTGTATTTGCTAGCAGTTTAAATTCTAAACTCAATTGCTTCTAAAGAAGTGCTTTGATAAATTAATTTCTCTATGGAAAATTTAATTATTTGCAATATCATGGTAAAAATGAATGAGATTAAAATATAACGTGTATAGCTCAGTGCTTGCTTGAGAGCTATTGATCAATGCATGTTACCTTTTATTAAACAAAGGATTTATAGTTTTAAAATTTCAGATCATTCTTATCAACTCTAAAAGTGTCTAGGTATGTGTTGTGTCTCTGTGAACAGGTCTTGATGATACTTTATGAGGAAGTCAACGCTCCTTATTCTATAGTAATTAAAAGTAATGATATTATTTATTTATCATTTCCTTAGTGTCAACCACTGGGCCAAGCCTATCGTATATTTCCTCATTAAATGTACACCCAACAGCTGGGTTAAATACAATTTAGGACTTTTTTTTACACTTGGGAGAACTGAAACAGAGAGGTTGGTAATGTGACCAATAAGTGGTAAGAAATAGTAGAGCTACTACAACCTAAAAACATGCCCAAACGTCGAGAGGCAGAGAGTTGACATAGGGACCTCTAGAATCATTTCTTTTGTTTAGTATTAAGCGTACATATATGAGGGACAATGAGCCCCCTCAAAATCCTACATAAATGAAATACACAGAGGAAAGAGATAGAATAAATAAGAAATTTGCACTCTAGTTTTGCCTTAGCTGTCTATGATGAAAAATTTCTGCAAAATATGAGAAGCAGTTGTAGTTAAAATTATGCTATCATATTTGTAATTGAATAGTTTTAACTTCACAATTAAGAAATCAAGTTGGGAGCTTGCAGTAATTACTTGTCTCAAGTAGATATTTTTTTCCTCCAAAAGTTTCACCAGTGATTCCCATGATATTAGAGTAATATCACAAAAACCTAAGTCCTTAAATTTGCAAGAGTTGTTACCACTTTGTAATGAAGCAGAATGAACCATAACAGAATGACTATTTTATGTCTACATCTCTCCATGGAGAAGTGGTGAGAGTGTGTTAAATGGTTGATATCTGGAGGAAAAACTCACTTTAAAGGCACCTTTGGGAAATAGAGTTAATGAGCCTCGAAAAGTCGAGAAAACTTATGCTATACTTTGAGAATATGTATGTTCCAGTCACTTTCTCATTGGAACTCAGTACCAGACGCCAACAACTTAAAAGAGGAACAGTTTATTGTGGTTCATGTATTTTATAAGTTTTAGTCCATAGTTGGCAGGTCACAGGGTAGATGGGACATGGTGGAAGGGCCTGCCACAAAGGAAAGCTGCTCACTGTATGGCATCTGGAAAACAGAGGGCCAAGGCAGGAGTTTGGAAGAGATACGTATCCTTCTAGGTCATGCCTCCAGTGATCTGCTGTGGTAGGTTAACTATTAGTAAACTTGGAATGCCCAGCTAAAAGGAATCGGTGTGGTTTAGTGTGGAAGCCCCACCCGAGGAGTGTTACTAGCATCACACAAAGCGGATATTGATTTTCTTGGACAAGCTTGTCTTAGCGAACTTAGCTACCCTCTCACTGCTGGAGAAGCTCAGGTCCTCACTGTCACTGGGTGAGGTGGCTGTTCCTGTCAGGGGATCTCTGATCTCTGCCATGAATATCACTTCCTGATTCCAGTGTAGATCCCTCAGCCTGGTGGCACAAGCCTTCTAGATTCCAGCGCTGGCTTTTGGCCTTCCTGACAAAGATCCTCAATATGGACAAGCGTAAGATATTGCCGAGGGCCCCAGGCCACTGGCTGGACTCACGGAGGACAATGCCTAGAACTCTAGCCCTTGAGCCGGACTTGCACAGGACATTGCTCTGGGATCCAGGTCCCTGGTGGGATTTTTTGGTCTTTAGTCCACAGGTAGGTCTCTTGTACTGCTCTGCACTTGACTTTTTGGGTGACTATCTTAAAATAATCTGATAAATTATGTGTCCTACATCAAATCTATTCCTTTGCAAACCCTTGCCACAACACTTCCCTCCTCTGAGCAGACCTCAGCTCCTAAGAGGACACAGTAACCATTCTACAGACTGGCTGTTAGGCCACAATAAACTTTCTCTCCTTTGAAGGTTTCCACCCTGATTTCGGAAGAAGGCCTGGGAGGACATGCAGTGTAACCCTGAAGGGCAGTCCCTGAAGCTGTGATAAGGAAGCCAAAAGTGCAGCAGAGACTGCAGGAAGCTGGAGAAGCCGAGAATGTGGAATGTCTGAGGAAGGACACAGGCAGGTGGTCCCAGTTTAAGGGAGAGATCATTAGGTTTGCATATGGTGCAAGGCTGCCCAAACCATTTGGAGTTTATATCTTCCCACAACTTGATTTAGGTGCTGGACATGAAGCTTTAGGATTTAATGTTAGCCCTGCTGGGTTTTGGATCCCTGTTCCTTCCTTCTGATATGGGAAGGTTTACCCTGTGCTGTTGTATCTCAGTATTTCATTTTGCTTTTTCACAAGGGTTCACAGCTGAGAGTTTACCTTAAGTCTCAGAGGAAATTTTTGGACTCGGATTTTTCGGCAAATTTAAAACTATTAAAAATTTTGGATTATTTTTAGTGATGGACTATGTGCATGTCACATAAAGAGATGTATATGAGTCTTTTCAGGGGCGGAAGTAGAATGTTATAGTTTAGATCTAAATGATGCCCAAAGATTCACGTGTTTGGAAAATGGTTGGATTTTAGGGATAATACAGCTGTCTTGCTGTTAGAGATCTGGTCAGAAAAGGTGGATCCCTGTGGGGTATTATCCAGAAGTGTAATGTCCTTCCGTGGTTCTGCCTTTGCTTCCCTTTCGCCATATCCTTCTGGTAGGCTATTTCTTCTTGGAAGATGAACAACCAGATAAAAAGACAGACCAAAATAAACCCCTAAAACAAGACCAAAATAAACCCCTTTTCCTTTAAGTAGGTGTCAGGTATCTTGTCTTAGCAATGAAGGCAGTGATTTAAAACAATATAAAATGTTTGAATTCCAGAATAACGCTGAGTTTACATTCAGGCTCTACTGTTGGCTGGCTATGTGTTTCTAGAAACTTTTCCTTTGTGACTCAGCATTCTAATCTTTCAAGAAGTAATAATAAGCTTGCCTTCCTTGTAAGGTTGTTATGAGTATTATGTTAGCCACTCAATGTAAAAATCTCAGAAGGGCACCTGGTATATGATGAGTACACATTCTGATTCCCCTTTAGAGCAATGCGTAAGACTTTCCAACCTTAGAAGTTGGCTTTTCCCGACAACATTGATATGTGCTATCAAGAGGTTTCAGACATTTGTTGTGCTAAATACTGTGTCTGTCTTTTTATCTGGCATCTCTAATTTCTAAAATATGACTATTATCTGTAGCTTCTCACTGAGTCTCCAAAAACGAGGTCCTAGATGAGATTATATCCATAAAACTTGTCTGCAAAGCACTTTTTGAAACCTCTTCTCTTCACAAGGTCACAGAACTTAGGCAGCTATCAAAACCATCATGAAAATTCTATATTTATGATAAATGCAAGTGTCACTCTATTAAGAGAAAAAAACTGAAATTGTAAAGAATTGTATAAGTCACAGGAGTGCAAATTATATCTTCAAGATCTTGATTTAAACTCCTTTGGATATGTACCCAAAAATGGCATAACCAGATCATATGTAATGTAGTTCTGTTTTTAATATTTTGGGAATCTTCCATTCTTTACAGTAATCCCTCTTTCCACTCCTAACAAGAGTGTACAAAGATTGCCATTTCTCCACAGTCTCACTCACATTTGTGATCTTCTGTTTTCTTTGAATAATAACTTATAAACAGTGAGAGGTATATTCTCATTTGGTTTGTATTTCCTGGATTATTAGTGATATTGAGAATATTTTCAAATAAATACCTTTGGGTTTTTGTGTGTCTTCTCTGGAAAAATGTCTGATCAAGTCATTTGCCTTTTTAAAATTGGTATATTTGGGGATCTGCTGGTGTTATTAAATTTTAAGTGTTAGAGTTATAAATATAGGATATTAAGCTTTTATCAGATGTATGATTTCCAAATACCTTTTTTCTCATCCCATGGGCTATCTTTTCATTCTATTGTTTCCTTTGATTTGGAGATGCTTTTGAATTTGTATTTTCACTTGCTTTTTATGTTGCTTACAACTTTTGCATCATATTCAGAAACCATTGCGTAGACCAGTGTTATGAAATTTTCCTCATATATTTCCTTCTAAGAGAGTTAGAGCATCAGTTCTTATGTTTCAGCTTTGAATTTATTTGGATTATATTTTGTGTGTCACATGTTTGATGTGTTGGTTTATGGGGAAGGGAAGCTAAAAATAAAATCTAATAATGTTTCCTTTTAAAAAACACTATACTTGAAGTGCCAGGCGTGGTGGCTCGCGCCTGTTACCCCAGCACTCGGGAGGCAGAGACAGGAGGATTGCTGAGTGTGAGGCTTGCCTGGGCTACATAGTGAGCTCAGGGCCACCGTGAACTGCAAAGTAAGATCCTGTCTCAAAAACAAAACAAAACAAAAAAACCCACTATACTTGAATATTGATTTTAAAATAAAGGGGTAACTTAAATTCTCTTTTCCAAAATTATTTCACATTATTTATAGATTCTGCTCTGAGCTATACATTACAGAAATGTCATGAAGACACAGTCTCTTCCCTATTAGAGAACGTGGTGAGTTCTGTTAATATTCATCAGTCTATCTGGAATAAAGCTTCTAACTTTTTGGGGGGAGAAAATCTTTGGGGTTGTCTAAGCTTTTAAAATTTAATGTTCATTCAAATCTTTCATAATCTTGTTAAACTTCAGATTCCGTCAGTGTAGGGCCTGAGATGCTATGTTTCTAACAAGCTCCTGAATGATGTCAGTGTCGCTGGCCTGAAGACCATACATTGAAAAGCAAAACTGTAGATGATCAAGTAAAAAAAAACAACAACAACAAAAATCCCTGAGGCTCTGAAAATTGATCTAGTTAACAGTACATGTGACTAATCTAGAACTCGTTGTTCCCTTAACAGGTGCACTAAACATAAAAGTGAAAGTTTTCCTCTATCTGTTCTTACTCTTTAGCTCTTCTTTAAAATGTATGTGTATGTGTATCATATGAAGGTAAATAACTTGGAGCAACACACTTCTGTATTAGGATTATGAGCACTCTAATGATTGATTCTAAGCTTTGGAAAAATTTGCAGTTGAAATAGAAAAAGCTTTTTTGGTTCTTTTATTATGACAAAATGCTTGGACAAATAAAATATGAAAAATCATAATTGTAAAATAGTCTCTAAATATCTAGATATTATTGTAAGCAATTAGTAATGAATAAAGAAACCATTATAGAACAATAAAAAGTACTTAATCAGCTATAAAGTAAAAACCTAGCCAAAGAAGACTCATCTTGCACTAAAATGCATGTAGAAAAATTGATATTTGCATGCCCAAGACTTGCTTGAAAAGGCGATTATGGTTTCACAAGTAAATCATAAGAATTTTTAAAATTTTGTAAATGCTGTATTTATATGACAGACAAGAACCACTCTGAAGGAATCATTATGGTTTGGGAAATGATATGCAATTTGAAAATCATCTAAATCATTTCAATTGCCTGTATTTACATTTATATAATGGGTATTTATAATGGTGATTATTTTAGAACTTACCTTGTTTTCCAGGATCTCACATTGGTTTCTATGGGAACAAGAATGGCTCAGGAGAGGAGCGTTTTAAGAACTCTTTTCACATTCAGTGACTGCTAACTGAACTGTAAATTCCATTTGTCTGTTACCGGTTTTTAACACTTAAATTTTAACACCGAAATAAAAACTGCGCATTTTAGCTTCATAAATCATTTTAATAATAAAATTATTTTTATGAAACATCTGGCTCCCTGAAACACTTAAAATAACAAAATGATTGGGTTTAGGAGCTAATAATCGTTCACTTTATTAAATTCATTAGTGATTAATCCATATTGGCCATATGTTTGCTCTTGGAAAACTGTGTAAAGAAAGCTTTTATCTGCCAAACCTGTTTCAGTAAGTTTTTTCTGCTACTGATACCTGTATATGCTTTCTTACTTTTGTAAAAATTCCTTAGAAAAGCAGTGTAACGTATTTTGCCTTTGACATCTCCCTCTGCCAACACCTCACCCGTCCTTTTATTTATCTTATGGCCACGTGTGACTTGATCCTCTCCCCATGTCCTCATACCAGCTGGAACTTATTTTTACTGTTTTTTAAAACAAGCTCATAAGTCTTGAAGTTGCAATTTTTCTTTTTCTTGGAATAGATTTTTTTGATCATAAAATGCCTAATATGTAGTTTACCTATTGCATTTGTTCAGTTTGCTGTATTTAATATTTCCCCACATTTCATGTTTTCCTATAAAGTTTATTTGATTCCCTGGAAAAATGAAATTTCAGTACATTTTTATTCAATTACTTCTCAAAGTAATTAAAACCCACTAAAAATACGAGAAGCCTAGTTTAGAAGAGTCCTAAAACTCATTTTTTTTTTCTACTCAAACCATAAAAGATGCCTGTTGAAAGCCCATGGCATACCCTAAGCAGCTTATGTAAGAACTACTCCAGTTATTGCTGATATATAATCTATGTCATAAATCCGGAAAGTACAGGTTGGTGGCAGAGTGCCAGGGAAGGAAAGCTAGATGCTGGGAGTTTGTTGGGTGTTTGCTTTCTTTGGATTGGGGGGTCCCCTACGCTCAGCCTGGTCCTGACCTTGATCGCCAGAGACGCCTGACAAGGTGAGAAGGAACATTGCTGCTGACCTCACTGTGACCAAGAGGTCATTCTATAAGTCCTGGGCCGGATGGAAACTCCATGAAATTGTGCATTTTGCTTTCTTAACGTTACTTTTCCTGTCAAGTCATCACACTGTGCTAAAAAAAATATGTACAGTTAAATAGTGTTAAAAATGTTTACTCTGCCGGGCGTGGTGGCTCACGCCTGTCATCCCAGCACTCGGGAGGCAGAGGCAGGAGGATTGCTGAGTTTGAGGCTTGCCTGGGCTACATAGTGAGCTCAGGGCCAGCCTGAACTACCAAGCGAGACCCTGTCTCAAAAAAAAAAAAAAAAAAAAGAAAAGAAAAGTTTACTCTGACCTCATAAGTTAAATCAGGGATTCCATCACTTTGTAAAGATAAATTAGAAACATGTGAGCAAATATTTTGGAGGACATGACTGACTGGCTGTGCTATTTTAAGTCGATTTTGAATTGAAGTACAACATGAATTGAAGAGTAGAAGCAAGTTTAATGTTTCTGTTTATAAGAGTAAGATTTATCTTGAAAACTATCTACATCTGAAGGTGAGGAATATAAAAGTGTCTACACAGGGCTGCTCTAAGTGGCATCTTTGGATCAGTGCCTGTCTGACACAACCACAGAAAGTGAGCATAAGGATTTAGAAACTCTTTAAAAGTTTGCCTCTGCATTTCAACCAAACCTGTGATTTTATATTTGATAAAATTCAGTGTGTAGTGTTTGAGAATGGTTTAAATTTATACTTTACTACAAGTAGAGATGCATTAATTTAACATAAATTGCTGTAAGGCAAAAAAAAAAAAGTGTCTGGGCCAGAGGGTTAGCTCAGTGGTTCCGGCGCCTGCCTCACAAGCACAAGGTCCTGAGTTCGATCCTGGTAACCACATATAATGCTAGGTATGGTGACTCATGCCCACCAGCCATCAATACCACATACCACCGTGCCGGGCACTCGGGAGGCAGAGACAGGCGGATTGCTGAGTTCGAGGCTTGCCTGGGCTACATAGTGAGCTCAGAGCCAGCCTGAACTATAAAGCGAGACCCTGTCTCAAAAAAAAAAAAAGTGTCCTTTGAAATTTATAGTATTGAGAGTAATTTATCTCATTGGAGTCTGTCCTAAAGCTGGGAAGTAAAGTGTTTTTAATCTCTAAGAGACCTTTCTAGCCCAAGAACAATCCCTTTATTTTTATAAGATTACAGAAAAGAAGGCTAAAGCAAATGGCCTTCTTTCCTTTTGTCGATGGAGACACAAAGATCCCAAAGGCTTAAGTGAGATGTCCAATATTATACAACCATCGTCAAAATTTTAGCCGGGTGAACTGAATACCACTGCTCCAAGCTCACTCCATATTCTATTCTGTTGAAGAAAGTAAAAAACATCCTAGATTAATTATGACAGCAAATTGGGTATATTGTCAGTTTCACGTGGCAGATGGCAATGCTTTGCCTTAAGATTTCAGAAGGGACAACGTGTTACTATCATTCAGAGGGTGACTAGTAACATGACACATGCTGGAAATGAAAGTGAAAAGTTGGAAGAAATTCGATAACCAGAAATAAAAAGAGTAGGAAAAAAAGGTTAAGGTATACGTTATATATATAATATATAATATACGTTTTATATATATAATATATATATGTAAATCTATACTTCTCATAAAGTCACAAAATGTCAAAAGAGAAAAAGTTTGCTATGTTGGGTCATCAATAAAAGAAACAAAGTGAAAATAAGAAAAGTTCAGACAAAACACCAGAAATTCTTCTAACTGTCAGAGTGTTAGGTGTTTCGAGTGGGCTCCCAGAGAAATCGCTGCAGACATTTAAAACCTCACGGAACAAAGCTGTGGATGTTGTATTATGGAGAACAAGACTTAGCGGCAAGGGGGATGGCCTGAATCAGCCATGAAAACTTCTGTGGCTCTAATTTCTACTATCCTATAGCTCTGTGAAAAATAGTTCGCTAAATTGCTTTATCAACCCAGACAAATAGAACTCAACACAAGAATAAAACACCAGACAAAACAATAAAGCCAGCCAAAATTGAGACACACCCCTAGCAAAGAGAGAGAGAGAGAGAGAGAGAGAGAGAGAGAGAGAGAGAGAGAGAGAGAGAGAGAGAAGAAACCCAACTTTTGCCTCATATGTCATAGATGACAAATTCAGGCCTTGGCAGCTTGCCCAAAGGAATAAATTCCAGAGACAAGGTGCTTCCCCAAGCAGGCCTCCCCAACAGGTCGGAAGAGGTCTACAGGCTTGCAGTTCTCATACTAGCTGAGTTGAATAGTAGAGCTGAATCGAAAGTGAAAGGGCAAAGAAATAGATGACAGAATCTTCTTTAGAATAAACTACATCATTTGCTCATTCTTGAGGGATTCCTGCAGGGCCATCCATGTGCCAGCTGTATTCTAGGGTGGAGTGCAGGCGTGAACCACACTCGGAGATGGAGCTGCCCTTTTGAACTGACGTTCTAGTGCGAGGAACTGTAGAGAGCACCATCAGCCATCCTTAGAAGGCGGTAGTGCTAAGGGAGACGGAGGCATGGTGAGAAAGAGGCAGGTGTTTAATAAAGTCTCCAGAATTCACGGATAGTGAAAGCCGTTTGAACAAGACTTAACGGAGGGGAAATGCCTGAGGGAAGGGAAGGGTCCAGCATGCCAGACACACAATCCCCGCAGCAAGATGAGGCCAGTGTGGTGAGGTGGGGGCTGAGTGTGGACAAACACCTGAAGAAAATCGTATCTGAGAGCCTTAACAGGGTATTAGAGAAGCCTTGTCTTTTACTCTGAGCCAGTCACCCCAACCTCCCCATGCAAGAATCCAAGAAACTCAGGGAAGAAATTAACTCCTATGGAGTGTCAGCCTCCTGGTAAACAGTGGGGTTTCTAATGTCCTGAGGTCGTTCAGGTGGGCAGTTTTCATCATGTCAGTGTGAGCCAGCTCCATGGGCCCTCATATGTAAATGCATGTTCTACTTATCACCACTGAGAACGTAGAAATAACGGGATAGAACTTTGGATATTTGCTTCCAGTTTTTCTTAAACACGTGGTTTGAAAAATCCAAAATCACACCAGTTAGAAGGAGACTGTTAAAGAAAGGGAAACAGGGCAAGAGGAGAATGGTGGGTCATGGGGGGTAGGTCTGATCAAGGCATTTTAAATGTATGTATGAGTGTGTCACAGTGAAGCCCCCTAGCCTGTGTAATTAATATGCATTAAGAAAAGTAGAGGGCCGGAGATTTAGCTCAGTGATTCTGCCGCCTGCCTAGCAAACGCAAGGTCCTGGTTCAATTCCAGTAACCACATACAATGATATGATATTGGACGCAGTGACTCACGCCCACTAGCAATCAGTACCATACCCCACAATGCTGGGCATGGTGGCTTATGCCTGTAATCCCAGTACTCAGAAGGCAGGGGCAGGAGGATCCAGGTTTGCCTGGGCTACATAGTGAGCTCAGGGCCAGTCTGAACTACAAAGCGAGACCCTGTATCAAAAAAAAAAAAAGTAGAAAAATTATACATGTGGTCTTTGTATGATGTTTATACATATATGGAATAGGTGTGCTGTCACAGATAATCTTCTGGATATCAGTAATTCTATTATGGGTTCATATTCTATAAAAGCTAACTTTTACTAAGAACTTAATAAATTTTTATCATTTATTATTACTATTATTTGGCTTTTTTGAAACAGCTCTTTGCTATGTAGTTCAGGCTAGCTTGAACTCATTATGTATCCCAGGCTGGTCTTGAACACATAGTGATCCTCCTGCCTCAACTTCCTGAGTGGTGGGATTACAGGTGTGATCGACCATGTCCAGCTGTTGATAAATATTTAAAGTCACTAGAAGCATAAAATCAATTTAGAAGACAAAAATGCTGGTGAAAAGTAATGGTAATATTAAAGACCTCTGAGGGTTTGCTTTCAGACATGTTAAAACATGAGTATTAAAGAATAAGTTCAAGAAATCATTGTTAATATTAGCTCATGAAGGCAAAGAAAATCTTTGTTTAGACGCACATCGTTTAGACTTCATGGAGACAAGAGTGTGGGGTGTAATACTTTACTCACTGAGAATTGTTTCAGCTGGGCCATTGCAAGGCTCAGGGGCAACTTGAGGGTCACAACACAATGCTTCATGCCTGTCCCCCTTCTTGGTGCAAAATACAACTCTGAATATTCAGCTATTTTAGAAAGAGAAAAGAAAATGGTGTCTGAGTTACAGCTGAGCGGTTCCCCATGGCAGCTACTAGCTACAAGACGGTAGTGAACAATTGAAATATGACTGCCTGAAAATGAGATACTCTAAACATACCAGTGTTTGATTACATAGGTTGAAAGAGAAGGTGTCGAATATCTTTTAAGATGTTGAAATTGATTACGTAAACAATATTTAGGGCCAAACGTGTAGCTCAGCAGCACAGTGCCTTCCAGGCAAGCTCGAGGCCCTGAATTCAATTCCTGGTACCAGAAAAATCTTTTGATGCATTGGATTAAATAGAGCATTGTGCTCACTTCGGCAGCACATATACTAAAATAAAATAGAGCATCATATCAATTTCTTATTTCTTTTTACTTTGAAAAATGTGACTGCTAGAAAATATAAACTGATATGCACAGCTGATGTCCTACTAAGCTAACGGACCTGTAGTGGATTTTCAGACCAGCTTAGCACTTTTGCGCGGTGATAAGGGACACTAAATCCCATGAGACGGCCAGCCATTTTCCAAGTGTGGTACCCACGTGCAAGGTCAAGAAGGTTTACTCCTTTGTTTTCTAGTGAGAAAATGTAGTTCTTCTGTCAAGGGCTATGAGCTATACTGGTTTACTTCTTTTATATGGTGTGAAATAAAGGTCCAACTTAACCCTCACAATAATTCTACGAGGAAGCACTTTTCCAGATGAATAATGTATGCCTCAGAGAAAGCAAGATACTTCCCCGAGACTGCAAATCTAATGAGTAGAGGAGCAATTAAGTTTGAAAATTGTCACCAACATAGTGGCTCTGCATTGTGAATGTACACGAGTCACCCGACGGGCTTATGAAAGCAGCTCACCAGGCCAGGCCCAGGCTTCAGACTAGTACATTTAAGTACAACCTGAGAATCTGCGTCTCTGACAAGTTGCCGGCATTGGTGGCGCTGACCCACAGACCAAATTTGAGAACCACGGATGTACTTTGGGACTTCCCTCGAAGCTGAACTTTGGCCTTAGCCTTTCCAAACCATTGTTTCTTTACCTGTCAGTGTGTGTGGTTGCCATATCTCACGTGCCATAAAATTCTTTACCTGTAATTCTGGGGCGTCACTCCACTCCAAAAAGAAATTGATCACTCCTCTTTCTCCCTCCTCAATAAAGCCCAAGTGACCATGCATTTACTTTCTAGCTTTTGCCTATTTTGAATATTTCATACAATATGTGGCCTTTTACATCTGACTTCTTTCCCTGGCATAATGCTTTCAGCGTTCATCCGTGTTTCAACGTATGCTAATACGGCATGCCATTTTATAGATGAATAATACACAATTGTATCATCTGACCACATTTTCTTATTCATCAGTTGTTGTACATTTGGAGTAGTGTCCTTGTTTTGGGTGTCATGAATTCATAAGGATATATATTTTCATTTCTATTAGGATGTAGCTATGAGGGAGTCAAGTAGGAATGGCAATGTTGGGTTTTATGATAGTATGTTTAACTTTCTAAGGAATTACCAAATTGTTTTCAAGGTGCTGCACCATTTTACATTACCATTAGCAATTATTATGAATAGTATGAGTATTTCAATTTCTCCATATCCTCGCTAACACATGTTTTTGTCTATTTTTTATTATTGCCACTCTAGTACGTGTGAAGTGGTATTTTTGTGGTTTTGATTTGCATTTCCCAAGTGATTAAAGATATTATCTTTTTTTGAATATTTGAATATCTCTGGACAAATCTTTGTTCAAATCCTTTGCACATTTTCTGGATAGAATCCATTAAAACAAAATAGTTTTTTTTTTTAATGTTGATGAAGTTCAATCTGTCTAATTTATCTTCTGTCATGTGTGGTCTTGGGTTAGGTCTAACAACTACTGCATTATTCAAGGTCAAGAAGATTTACTCCTTTGTTTTCTAGTGAGAAAATGTAGCTCTTCTGTCAAGGGCTATGCACTATACTGATTTAATTCTTGTATATGGTGTGAAATAAATGTCCAACTCCTTCTTTATGTGGCTATGCAATTGGTCTATCATCACATGTTGATCATAGGGTTCTTTTAAAATTTAAGTAAGAATGTTTTACAGCCTTATTAATATTTTATTAATACTAATTATAATACTATTTTTCCTCTCTTTACCTACTCTTCTGTCAAAGCTTTTTAAGCTCTGTAATTAAAGCAAAATAAATATCCTCTGAAGGAAAACCCCAAGTTAGTAATAACTGACCATCGGGAGGCTTGTTCAATTGCATCCTGTCATTTACTGTAATATGATACAAAGTACCAAGACCTTTTCCATTATGTCATCCTAAGTTCATTCTTCCATTTACACAAATAGGATGAAAAACATGATTTTTATTACCATATGATGCTCCTTTGTGACTTTTTTCTTGTTTGTACTTATGGAACTCACTCAACTGATGCCATAAACACAAATTTTAAATGTGGTAAATGACTTATTCTGAACTTGATGGAAGTTCAAAGGATGTCATAGCTCTACTTCAGAATTTTGTATAATTTTTTAGATTTTTAAAATTTCTGGAGTTGGCATTCCCATGGTACTTGACTTGAACTTCTAAAGCTGAAATGACCTGTATTTCTCCATGGCCAAAAAAAAGTACTAGAGACTAAGTTTGGGATCCACTCACAGCCATCTTACAAATGAGTCGAGGGTAGAATTACTAAGGCTAGAAGAATGAGGAAAGAATCAAAGAGAAAAGAAAGGCAGGCTTTGGAATTTGGTCTAGAGACTTTAAAGTGATGTAGTGTTTGAAGTCAAACCATAGAGGCTGATGAAATTACACTGCATAAAATTCTTCTCACTAGCTCCCTTGAGTCATAAGTCTTCATCATTATTAATTCCTGGGTCCAAAATAAGAGAAAAAAAAGCACTTGGAAATTACCTTGGACCAGAGACTAGATCCAGCAGATACCACAGCCACAGCCTGTTTTCTATTGCTCTTTATGGATCAAAGGTCTCTTGAATGAAGCACAATAGTACAAACCATAAGAACAAGGTCATCACACATGTGGTGACAATACTCTGCCCTTCCTGCCTTACTTTTGGCACAGACAACTCTTATCTCCTTTAAGACCCTGCAGTGGCCTTCTACTATCTTGTGACTCCTGATCACACATGTGATTGTCTGTACCAATACAGTGGTGCCTGAATTAAATAACCAATTGCTTTGCTTCACCTTATAGTACCTGAAGAAATCAAGCAGTGGTGTGTTACTGGACGGGCTCAGTAATGGTATGGTATATGGAGGCAAAGTTTCCACAAACAAAGACAAGACCTAGGGCCCTATGAAAGCACTCACTTTTAGGATATTTAGAAAAGCAAATTATAGGTGGCTTAATTCTGAATTCTGGAGCTAACTCCCAGCCAAGCAAAACTCCCTACAGCCTGAGGACAGCAAGTCTATGCACGCAGTGGCCTTGATGTCCTCTCCCTAGTAAATCACTTCTCTCACCTTGGAGCAGCATGGCCAGCTTGTCAAAGACGTTTTCTCTCAGATGGAGGCACTGACTTCATGAAGGGGAGACTTGCACATTTGGGTCACATTGTGTCCAAGATTTAAACACTGAGCAGAAACAAGGGTGTGGACTCTGCTGTGCCCTCAACGTGTATCAGCAAGTCTTGGGATATAAGCAAAATTTAAATGTGTGCTTGGCTGTGTGGAGAAAATTCAAATAGAAAATAAAATAATTACAGGCCTATTAATTTAAGGAAAAGTCAAATCTAACCAGCATTTGAAATTGATTAAAATGCATTGTTTACAAAAGCTCTGATGTTAAAATGCTAGTTCTAAAGTAATTTCATTTATAGAAATTTCATTGGTTTCATGTCATTAAACTTTTTAAGCCTCCCACAGGTAGGATTTTATCTACTTTACAAATGTAAAATGACTTCTTAAAGATCCTAATCAATCAATAACAATGATAAGGAAAAAATAGCATTGAGTTTTTAAACTATGAGTGAGAACAAGATGGAACAAAGCCAATTTATTATACTTTTCCATGATAAAAAAACATTTTCTGTGGATAAAAGATGCTATTACTTCTCTGTCCTTCAAATTTTTTCAAGAAACATGAGAACTGGGGAAGGAGAATATATATCACAAAAACTTTATTCTCAGCAAATTTCTACTTATGTGCCTTTCTGTTTTATTTACTTAAAATAAATGTTCTTTATAAAAACAATTTTAAATTATTTTTAAAAGTATGAAGACAGTACAGAGATTGCCGTATGGGTCATACCTAGTTTTGCATAATTAATGAGCCAATATAAATACATTACTCTTAAAATCCATCCATTTTCCAGATTAACTTAGTTTACACCTAATGTGCCTTTCTATTTCTGGAATCTATCCAGGACAGTAGATTCCATTTGGTCAACATGACTGTACCTTTTTAGGTCCCCTTGACTATCACAACTTCTCAGATTTTCTTGGTGTTTGATGACTTTGACAGTTCAAGGAGCACTTGTATTTTGCAGGTATTTATGCATAAATAATATTTATGGAATAACCTTCCACTGAGATTTTCTACTGTCTTTATCATAACCAGACTGGATTTATGTGTTCAGAATGAGAGATAAAGAGGTAAGTTGCCAATGTCATTCTATTGTACTAAGGATACTATCTGTATGTTTTATTGCTGATGTTGACCTCAATCACCTGACTAGTGCCTGTAAGATTAAAAATTTTTGAAATTTTCTTTACTTCTAAAACATGATCTTTTTATTATGAATATTAAATTTAATTTTAACATCACTTATCCATGCAGTAGTAGCTTTAGAAATTGTTACTAACTGCATAAATTATATTAGAGATATTACTACATATTTAAGAGAGAGATAGGAAGAGGAATTACATATCTGAAAGGTGGTTCAGTGAATTTTAAAGTTCATAATATATACAATTCCTATGGAACAGGTTGATATTGGCAACTCTTCATTAATATTTAGTAAAGGATGGTGTAGTCACTTTCTGGTTATTTTTTCTCAACATCCCGATGAGGAAGAAAAGTAGAGTTTCCTTCCTGTAGGTGGATAAAGGGCAGACTTTGAAATCAGAGACTTCTATTTGACTTTTACCTTAGCTACTTTCTATTACCTGACTCCTAGAAAAAAATCCTCTTTGGAGCATCTCATCTATAAAATATGCACAGCAATACAAATCTTATAGGTAAAAGAACATATAAAATATCCCAACCATGCTTTTCAAATAATATGAGACAATCAATAAGTCTCAGTTCCATTTCTCTCTTCTATCCCTTCCTACTTGTCTCAGTTCTCTACATTTATAAATAAAAACTTCATCAATATGATACTAAATGGAGAAATGCTGAAACAATTTCCTCTAAAATCAGGAATGAAACAAGGTTGTCTATTTTTACCACTCCATTTCAATTTATTACTTGAAACTTTAGCGAAAGCAAATGAGGAAAAAAAAAGAAACAAAAAAGATATAAATAAGACAGTAAAAAGTCAAATTATAATACATGTAGACAGATGATTCTATAAAGAGTCCTAAAGGCTCTGCCAAAAGACTAAATTAATCATAATATAAAATTAACATTTAAAAAAAATAATAGCTTGTTTATACATAAGTAATGAATTGAGAAAAATACCATGAAAACAAATTCATTCATGGTAACATTTAAAAAACTCAACAGAAAAAAACAACAAAACTCTAAAAATAAATTTAAGAGCTGAAGGAACTTTATAAGAACAATTACTGAACACTAAAAAAAATAAGGAGAAAGTGAAAAGACTTCCCTTGTCCATGAAACAGCAAGAGTAGTACTGTTAAAATAGTCATATCACAAAAAGTGATCTGCAGGTTCAATGCAATCCCCATCAAAACTCCAGCGACATTTTCACAGAATGCAAAAAACAACACTTGTAAAAACAACACTATTCATGCATACACACAAAAGATCAAGAACAGTCAAAGCAGCAGTAAACAAAATGAGTAAGGGTGAAAACATCACAATAGTCAATTTCAAATTATAGTACATAGCCATAGTAACGAAAGTATCATGGTGTTGGTGTAAAGATAGACACTCAGGCAAATAGAATAGAAGAGAGAAACTAGCCCACATGACTTTAGCTTTTTTTTTTTTTTTTTTTTTTGAGACAGGATCTTGTACTACAGTTCAGGCTGGCCCTGAGCACACTATGTAGCCCAGGCAAGCCTTGAACTCACAGCAATCCTTCTGCTTCTGCCTGCTGAGTGTTGGGATTATAGGTGTGATGCCCTCCACTGTGGTATGTTGTTTCCAGGGATAGAATTTGGGGTTGGGACCTTGCACTTTCCAGGCAGATGCCAGAACCACTGAACTAAATCCCTGGCCCGAACTTTACCTTTCTGATTCTGGATAAAAGGCCAAAAACAAAGGGTAGAGAAATTGCAATATCTTTAACAAACCGTGCTGAGAAAATTTTATATCCATGTGAAGATAATTGAAACTAGGTCTCTATCTCTGACTTTGTTCAAAAATCAACTCAAATTGCATCAAAGACCCAGGTACATATCAGAACCATTAGAGGTGCTGAAAGAAAATGAGGAAATACTTGAAGCCACAAGCACAGGCAATGACTTCCTGAACTGAACTTCAACAGCATAGGAAATACCAGGAAGAAGCAGCAAATGGGATCTCAAATTTAAATTTCTGCACAGCAAAGGAAATAACCAACAGAATGAAGAGACAGCCTACAGAATAGGAGAAAATCCTTGAGAGTTGTTCTTTCAATAGAGGATTAGTATCATAGACATGAAAGAACTAAAAATAAAGATTAAAAAAGCCAAATAGCTCAATCAACAAATGGGCAAAGAAATTGAATAGGCCCTTCTCAAAAGACGTACACATGGCTGGTGCCTATACAAAGAAAGTGTTCCACATCTTCAGTCATCAAGGAAATCTGCATCAGAACTACACTGAGATTTTATCTCATTCCAGTCAGAATGGCTACTATCAAAAATACAAAGGCAATAAATAGTGGCAAGGGTGTGGGGAAATAGGATTCAGGAGGAACCCACTTTCTAATTGCTGATAGGAAGATATATTAGCATAGCCACTATGGAGCTCAGTATAGAGTCTTCAAACAGCCAAAACCAGATCTATTGTATAATCCAGCTATACTTATACACCCAACAGAACTAAAGTCATCATACTACAGGGATACCTTCACACTCATGTACCTTGTGGCACAATATTCAATTCCTAAGGTTTAGAATCTGCTTAGGTTCCAATCAATGAGTGAATAAAAATAAATAAACAAAAGTTTAAATTGCCCCTGCATCTTCTTAGATGATAACAGAATACCAGCACTATGCTCATGTGGGAACCACAATTTTCAATAACACTTCAGCATTATTCTTGATTTCCCACATCCTATTATAGTTTTCTCTACTATATTAATAGTTTCAAAAAGGAAATGTTAAGACTTGGGGCACCACAGTGTGGTTGAATGCTGATTGTTTACATCATGCTGACTTGACTCCAATATGATATCTTGAGCGGTGATAACATGAGACTATATTATGTGCCAGGAAGTTGCCTCATGTGACCCTTTAACTTAAGAGAAGAAAACAAATACTCAAAAGAAAAATGAGTATAGTCATCTCTTGGTATTCACAAGAGATTAATTTCCAGATCAGCCCAGGAAACCAACATTCGCTAATACTGAACTTCACTTGCATAACTGGCACCGTGTTTGTATACCACCTATTTAAAACATGTTTTAAATATTTCAGATGATTTATAGAATACAGTGTAAATGTTTTGCTTCAGGTCTATGAAGTCTGATGTGTTCAGAAGTGGGCCTTTTGTTAGACTATTTGATCCTGAGGGCTCTAATTTTATCAGTGGATGAATCCACTGCTAAGATAATAATTTGGTGGCATTATTGGGAGGTGATAGAAATTTCGGAGGCTGAACCTTGTTGAAGGGAATGGCTCATGGAAGAGCGGCCTTAGAAGCTGTATCATATCCTGGCGATTTTCTCTCTGGTTCCAAATCTCTCTGCTTCGTGGCTGTTGTGAAGGTTTACTTTTCTATCCCCTTTCATCATGCTGTTTCTCCTTCACCGCAGGCCCGGAAGTAACACAGATAAGTGACCATGGATTGAAATCTCTGGCTCCCTGAGCCAAAATAAATCTTCCTCCTTCAAGTTATTAGTCTCATATATTTTGTAACAGTGATGCAAAGCGAATTGATACACAAAGTAAATGCTTGTCATATATTGTTTAGGAAATAATGACAAGAATGGGTTTATGTTTGTTCAGTACTGATGCAATGTTTTTCAAATATTTTTAGCCCATGTTTGACAGAAACCATGGATGAAGAACCCACGGATACAAAAGGCTAATTGTATCCTGAGGAAAAATGATGGCTTCACCTATCATCCTCCTCACTGAGGGACCAGGAGATGGAATCCTGAACATGTTCCTCACTTGATTTCCTCACTTCTTTTATGCCTCTAATGATGCCAGAGTCCTGCCACACCGCATGTGACTCTAGCCCTTATAAGCGTACATTTGATATACAAGTTTCTAGATATAAGCTAACTACTTCATCTATGTATTATGTGAAATAAATTAAAATATCATGTACAGACAGAAGGGAAACCTATGTTAAAAGTGCTTATTTTCAATACATGCCTCCTGAAGGTGCATTGAAGATCAGTCTTGAGTATATAAGTATGTATGTTTTATGTTAGAAATTAATACCAAGATACATATACTGTATGAATTTTTATTTAGATACAAAACTATTCATGCTACAATTTTTTCATGCAAGTTCTTCTTGGGGATTGTTTGATAAGAAACAGAGTTGGTGCAGTCCATGGTAGGCTGCTTGGCTCCTAGCACCCTAGAACCCCAGTGCTCAGGTGAAAACTGGCTTTCCTGCTTAAACCCACTTAAATCTCTGCACACTTTCTTCAGGGGAGCATGAGAACAGTAATTTGGGATCGTGTGTTCCTAGATCACATTCTGAACACTTCTCTGTGAATGCTCAGGGTGAAGCACCTGCCTCAGGCCTTCGATGCAGCCCCAAATGAGCTCCAAGAGAATATACCCAGACCTGAGCACCTCACGCTCTTCTCCTCCCGCGTTAACATGCGGAAGGCAGAGGTGAACATATCTCTAGTCAAGCAGAGTTAAAGGAGGAAGAGGGCTAGTTCTCTGGAGATTACGGGTTGCCGGTCAGGTGGGGAGAGAAGAGTTACTCTTGTCTAGTCCGCCTGACTCCAGGGGAGGATGATCCCGGGATGGCAGTCGAGAAAGCAATCAAAAGCAGACAATTCCTACTTGCTTTTACACATCTAGCTAGTGGCGTGAATGAGAGCGAGCTAGAAAGGAAAACAGACACAACTACAGAAACAGAGAACGAGGAGATGCGAAATAGGCTGGGCAAGGAAGCACGGGGCGAGCCAGGTGGAGAACATGAATTCTGGTCATCCACACTTAAGCGTGCTCTCATCATGCCTATGTGCTTTATGAGACAACACAGAAGAGGAAGCAGACACTCTGTAAGGGCCTGCGCGTGGAGTCTCACGTCCACTGATGATCCTGTCATCTCATAATTAAGTGGATATCATCGAGGAGCTCAGGGTTTGGACTCAGAAAACCTAGAAGCATATATATATACAGAGCCTGCCACTTTGTCCTGTGCTGTACTGGACATGGTGCTTAACTCAGTGGCCGTGGCATAGCCATGTATAAGAGGAGTATAATTTGGAAGTTTAAATCAACACATCTTACACATCAGTGTTGTTAATTCAATGCAAATTTTAATCAACTATGAAAAAGCGAAGAGTCAACTTGCTCTAGAATAACTGGCTGGAAGCTGCAGAACATTCTTAGCTCTGCATTTTTGGTGAAGGAATTCAGCTCTTAATGTCCTAGAAAGCCATTATTTTGACATTTTGTTTAAGGCTAGTTCCTAATTTGACTCAGTTATTTTAGGCAGGAATGTTTTCAAAAGACCTAAGTGATATTATTAACAAATGGGTTACATCTTCTCTTCACAGAGTTAAGCCTCTAATTATATGTTGAGCTGATTTATTGGTACTACAGGCTTAAACATTTCCTAACTGTTAAGACTGACTAGAGACACAGGATAACTGTCCGCATGCAAGGGATCTGAATGGCCAAAACACCGCAGAGGAAGAGGTGATACCTGGTGGATGAGTCACAAGGAACAGCTCAGAGAAAGGTATTAATTAGGCTAATAGGAAATCATAACAAGTAAAATATGGGTTAAGTATCACTGAATTTCCCTTAAGGACATACTTCCTATGATAGTAGGGAAAGCCTTCCAAAGGAGATGATTAAAGCTTCCAACTTTAAGACCTTTAAAACTAGACTGAACAGAATCCTCACAAACATACCAGAGAGAAGAATCCTGCCCTAGTTGGGGGAGGGGAGTGAGAGATGATCTAAGTTTTTTGGCATTGTTAAAAGCCTTGAATCACTTATGTACCAGTAACTGAATACATTGTAAACTGGTGAGTACACAGTTCTCTCCCTTGAGAGTACAGCTGTCATATGTAAGTTTCGGGGCAAAACTTTAAATATCACTAAGAAACATGATAGGTATCTGCTTCTGTTTTTAAGATCTGGTGTATATTTTGCTCCTTTAGTCCAGCAAAGAGAAATTTTATTTCTCAAGATATGAAAATATTAAAGTCTCCTGAAAGAGAAAATAAAAAATTTTATATGCAAAACTATCTTTAATTTTTTGGACCTAATTCTTTAATTTCTTACTTACTAGAGCATTATTAGTTTGGCTTTATCAAATGAGTAGTGATGAGCTCTGTCTCTTAGAAATCCTACCATTGGATGTGGTGGCAAAAGAAATTGTTATAACTGTCACTATTCTAAATGTAATAAAGAGGTTACTCAGAAAGACACGTAGTTACCTTCAGCAACTTTGGACTCTACCTGTAGTTAACAACTAGGCCGATCTGGAACTCAGATAATAACATCCTTAGCACTCCTTCCAGGCTCTATCTTGTTTGAATCTATCCTCATTTACATGAGCAGGAGAGGTGACTGTCTTACCTGTTTGCTTGGTGATATCTGAAACAAGTATCATACTTTAATTAGCACCAAGGTAACACTCTTCCTGTTCTACCTGTTTATCCTGCTTTTCCCTACTCTAACTCCCCCCACAGTCTCTCAAGCCCCCCACATTAGTAGCATCTTACTTCATTTAATAGTTAAGTCCTTATTTAATTTAAATCAAAGTTTAAATACCTCTGAAATCTTGTACTTTTCTCAATTGCCTTAGTTTGATCCACAATTATCTTTCTTCTCTACTATTGTAACAGCCTCCTGAACTAGTTTCCTTGCTTTTCTTCTTTCAGTCTATTATGTGCTGATGATCCTTTAGCACACTCATGCAGTGGTAGTGAGCCTATGGCATGTGTGCCTCAGTAGGCTGCTTCTATCATTGAAAGCTCTAAAATGTTTGCCACCACTGCCCTAATGTGTTCATGTTATGCTCCTACTTAAACATACTAATTCTGTGCTTCCCTCAGTGTGAATTTCGAGTGCTTTAAATAGACCATTCTTCTCTAGCTTTATCTCCTTCTTCTTGATCTCACATGGAATGCGAATCATGGGGAGCTCTACGAGTAAGCTGGCTCTTTCCTGTTTTAGCTCCTTCTACCTTGACTACTTTCCACTAATCCCTTTTTACCTGAATAACACTCATTCATGACACAGACTTTCCCACTGACAATTTGTTCTCCAGATATCTTTCCACAATTCTCTAAAGTGGGATTAAATCATGTGTACCTTATATTCAGCTCTATGTAGCACTATCAAACTATAGTCTTCCTGGGCCGGAGGGTTAGCTCAGTGGTTCCGGCGAACTGCCTCGCGAGCACAAGGACCTGAGTTCAATCCCCGGTAACCACATATAATGCTGGGCATGGAGACTCACGCCCACCAACAACCAATACCACATACCACAATGCCAGGCGTGGTGGCTCACGCCTGTAATCCCAGCACTTGGGAGGTAGAGACAGGAGGATTGCTGGGTTCGCGGCGGCTTGCCTGGGCACCATAGTGAGCTCAGGGCCAGCCTGAACTACAAAGCAAGACCCTGTCTCCAAAAAGCAAACAAACAAACAAACAAACTATAGTCTTCCAGAAGCGTGTTAGCCAGCATGTGGTAATGGACTGTTCTTTCCATTGCATTATCTCCAACATTTAATGCAATGCTAGTTAGCACCTAGAAATACTAAAAAACCAAACCAAAACAAAACTTTGTTGAATGGACAGGGAAATTCTCCCTATGAGAAGTCACACATTAATCTAATAACATAAAAGAGTGAAAAGTTAGAGGTAATTTTACAGAGCAAAAGTAATTAGGGCTGGGGAGATACAGTATCTGAGGAGAGATAAACTATATAAACAAAAGTACAAAATGAGAATAGATATAGGATATTCTTGAAATACTACAGACTATGGACTGAAAAGCCAGAGTGGAGGATGTACATGATGAAATGAAGGGTCAAATTCTAAAGACTTTTGGAATTACTGTGTAGGAAAAACAGTTTAAACATAATTATAGTTGAAAATATTACCTATTCATGACATTAGATCACCTTAATGATATGATAAAAGCAATGTTTAAAGAAGAATCTTTAGTCTGAGAAATGCTCACCAGAAACATTGCATAAAGATGATATTATAGTCACAAGAAGCCCTAAGAGGCTGATATGCTAGAATATATAAATAGGTGTCTGCATTAGGATAAAGTGCTGTTTTGTGTATTTGCCGCCTTTTCTCTCACTTCATGACTTCCAAGTATTGGTCGAGCCACCAGTTTGAGACAGGGTCTCACTCTGTAGTTCAGGCTGGCCCTCTGAATTCAGTTTGGCCATGTGATTCAGTTTGATTGGCAGAATGTTGGTGGAGATGGCATGGACAAGAACATGGCCAGTACTTGTGCATTTGTTTGTCTGTGCAGACTTCTGCCATCCCCAAAAGAAAACCATGTCTTAGCTAACCTGTGGAGAGAGAACTAAGGACCTGTTAAGCCACAGTTAAACCCGGTCTTCATAAGCTAGCCCGAGCCAAACCACGAACACATGGTAAATACTAAAGAATTGTTTGTTTGTTTGTTTGTTTTCCTTTTGAGACAGGGTCTCACTTTGTAGTTCAGGCTGGCTCTGAGCTCACTATGTAGCCCAGGCAAGCCTCGAACTCAGCAATCCTCCTGTCTCTGCCTCCTGAGTGCTGGGATTACAAGCGTGAGCCACCACGCCCGGCTAAAGAATTGTTTTAAGTTGCATTCATTTATCTGTGAAGGACTTATTACGTTTATCTTGCTGTATGGCAGAACAGTATTGCCTTGGGGTGCTGTTTCCAAACTCAAGCTATTACAAATTGTGTTGTTATAAACATGGGTGTGCTTTATCTCTTTAATATGACCATTTGAACTCCCTTGAGGTCCGAAGAGGTGAGTCACTCAGGCAGGACCTGGAAGGCTGTATCTTCCTTCCCAGGTCCTCCATTCTCTCCCTTCTTCCCACTATGATGTGAACAGTTTTTCTTGCAACAAGACCTTCCATGTCATTTCTGCCCCAGAATCAGTCAACTGTGGACTGAAACTTCTACAAGCTGAGAGCCCAAGAAAATGTTCCACCTTTCATTTGTGGATGTCAGGCATTGTGTTTTGGCAATAAGAGAGACTAGGACAGGGTGGGATCCTAAACCAGCAGAATTGTTTTCCTTATAAGAAATGAAAGAGACATCTGAGATCTTTCTTTCTCTTGTTGCATTAATACAAGGGGGAAAAGGCCCAACGAGGACACAGACAGAAGACTATGCGAGCCAGGAGCCTCCACCTCTCACTCCACTGGCCCGCTGACTTCAGTCTTTCTAGGCTAAAGAAATGGGTGAAAAAGATTTCTGATGTTCAAGGGACCCAGGCTGAGCTACTTCATTATGGCAGCCCGAGCTGCCTAATACCATTAAGAGCCTATAGAAAAGTAAAGAGAAAGAAGAGCAGAGGGTGAAGATGAGGGCTTGAAAATAACTAAAATGTCGTGTGTGTGTGTGTGTTGGGTCTACATGTAAATATGGACCCAAGTGTGGAGAGGCAAATTTGTATTGTAAAAGCAAGGGTACCTGCGTGCTAGGTAGGGCATGGCTTGAACATGACTTCAGAATAAGTCTTCCTTCCTCCCTACAGGGAACTTTGCGGAATTATTTAATCCTTCCAACTCCACTACTTTCTTTCTTTCTTTCTTTCTTTCTTTCTTTCTTTCTTTCTTTCTTTATTTATTTATTTATTTATTTATTTATTTATTTATTTATTTATTTATTTTTTGCTTTTTGAGACAGGGTCTCGCTTTGTAGTTCAGGCTGGCCCTGAGCTCACTATGGTTCCCAGGCAAGCCGCCGCGAACTCAGCAATCCTCCTGTCTCTGCCTCCTGAGTGCTGGGATGACAGGCGTGAGCCACCACGTCCGGCATTGTGGTATGCGGTGTTGATTGTTGGTGGGTGTGTTTCCATGCCCAGCATTATATGTGGTTACCGGGGATCGAACTCAGGACCTTGCGCTTGCGAGGCAGGCGCCGGAACCACTGAGCTAACCCTTCGGCCCTACTTTATATTTTTAAATAATGGAAGTGAACGTTTCCACCTATATGATCATTTGAAATATGTATAGATTAATGCATACAAAATGCTTAATAGTGTGAATAACTTACCAATCATGAGGTGTTATTTCAGGACCTACAGTGTGCATTCAACAGTATCAAATATGACAGACAGCTCCACATAAAGGAGAAGGAAGGATTGCCATTAAATTATATGAGAGAGAAGTCATTAATGACCTTAATTTCATTATCATAGGCTGCATATATATTTGGAGATTTGTGGAATGAAAAAGGAGAGGACGCTAGTTTGCAGAGGAAAAGGAAGTGTGAGCAATACAGAACCAAAGGTGATGGAAGTGGATCAATTACACTTTAAAGAGGAGAGTGCATTCAAAGAAAATCAGGTAGAATACAACATGAAAGGACAGTTGGGGTAACTGAATATGGGAGAGGAAGCTTGTCCAAAAAAGGGGAAAAATGGCATATATGTGGCAAAAGGGAAAGTTAAATCAATAGATATTATTCCCATACTGCACATACAGCTTTGGATTCCAGCTCTGAATGACACCAAGAAAAATTGCTGTATTAGCATGCATAGTCCTAGTGTTTATTCTGTATTGACAGACAAATCATTGATCTATTGTTTGTTTCTTGGCTCTGTCCCTGCTATTTGGTGCACTCTGAAGCCCAGGGAGATTCACATAATGAGTCAGACATGGACAGTTCCATTTTCTGGCTAACCACAGCCTGATGGAGAGTGAGGAATGATCCTAGGATGGGATCTTAGCAGAAGCCGTGATTATCAGCTACTCTCATGCCCATTCAAATTAACTGGAGGAGGAGTTGAAAACAGTAATGGGTTAACTAATGATCAATTTGGAACTAAGTGAACTGAGTCAGTATGGGTCTGGGTGTGGAAGACCCACCTGAAAATTGTTGCCAACAGCATAGAACTGGAGGGGAAGATTATAAGGCTGCTAGTTTTTCTGGAGAAGCTTGCTGCAGCTGTTTTTTCTGGCACGAACTTGCTGGTGTTTTCTTTTCAGGGAAGCTCAAGAGGTCACTTCCCAGCTCCAGGGCAGATCCCTCGGCCTGGTAGAGAAGATCCTTCACCCTGCGGGCGCAGACTTTCCAGTTTTCACCACTGGCCTTTGGGGCCATTCTGGTCCAGATCCTTGATAAGAACTTGCGTGAGTCACTGATGTGAGCCCTAGGTCTCTGGCTGGACTTGGGGAGGACTCCTGGCCTTTTGCTAGACTTGTGTGGGACACTGCTGTGGGATCCAGGCCTTTAGTTGGATTTTTTTGGGGGGGGGGTCTCTAGCATGAGAACAGATCTCTTGTACTGCTCTCTGTTTGACTTTGGGTGAATATTATGAAATAATCCTGTAAATTATGTGTCCTGTGTTTAATCTGTTCCCTTGCAAATCTTCACAGAGATTAGTTCTATCACAAAAACATTTTTCTTTATGACTCTGGTGGAAATATCTTCACAAGAAAATCTGAAGTAAATGCATGACATTAATATTCCTTAGATGCAGTTACTTAGGTGCGTTCTTCCTCTTTTGGGGGTAATATTTTTCTATTCATCCTCTGTATGCTCCGCCTTTCACATTTGCATTCGCAAAGCCCCTTATTTGGTGAAATCCTTCTTTTGGAAAGTGTACCCGTCAGTTAATTATCTACTTACAAAGAAGGAAGGATAATGTCATTGAAAACCATTTATTCTTGAGGATTTACATAAATGCAGAATGCAAATAAAATAACATTTTCTGAATAGTTCCCTGCACATGTTCACTTTGGGAAGAAATAAAAATTGACTGTAGATTTCTGGTAGTTCTCTTTCTTCTTAGACTATAGGCAATTTGCAGTGACTAGTCCAGCTGTCTTTATTCAATTATCTGGCTTGCATTGGCCAGAAGCACATTAAGGGTAGAAATCAGAGGGGACATTATAATTAGAAAAGCAGAGGAAAACTATACAGTGCTTTGTTTATTAAAAATAGCTTTTGTCGTTGGGGGAATTGCATTGCAACATTTTAATTTTAGAGTCAAATCGGTAAGCCTCATCTAGGGGGAATGCTTTGGCCAAGGAAGAACTGTTTCTTTTTGTCCTTCTACCAAATTTCTTGCCGAAAATCTGCTTTCATTTCTGCCCCACTGAGTGGATTTACAACACCGTGGACAAATAGCTACTGGTTATTTCACATAGGGTGAATGGGGGGATAAATGAAAAATTTTCTACAGTTTTTTGGGGCCAACAAATATAGCTGAGGTGTATGAGAATGTTGAAACTTATCTTGTCATCTGGCCCTACCCACGTTCTTTCTTAAATCTTGAAATACCATATGCGATCACTGCATATGGTCAGAGCTTTCTGGGTGAAAGAAATTTAATATATATAATATATCAATTTTAATATATTTCCTTGCAGACATATTTTCTTACACACTTTTTTTGAGAGCTGGTATACAAGTGGCTCTTCTCAGGCAGTAATTAGTTGATCCCCAATTACTGCTGAGTACCCAAAAGAGTGAATTAAGCTCCCTCTGAATTGAATGCCAAAAGGGAGTTAAAATATCTAGGGAATGTGACATTCTGACATGAGACTTATAAAAGTTCATGGTAGTCGAGGGCACAGGCTATCTTGTGCTCCGGCTCCGATTCAGCCAGGGAAGAACTCGCGGGGACAATGAGAACATACGTGGGAGACCACGCCTAAGCATTCTACCCTGGCTCTCCTCTTGTCTGCTCTTCACAGAGATTAGTTCTATCAACTAAACAATAGGAAGGTTGCTGAGCAGGCTGTATGGTGAGGGTAAGGAGAACGGCAGAGTGTGTGACAGAGTAAATTAGAACACAAAAGATGTTCTTCCTGGAGGAGCATTCCGTTCCCAGTGCAAAGCACACTGATGGGTAGAGATGGCATTGGAGTGTTTGCCACTTCAGCTTGGAAACACTGCCAGCTGAAGAAGCAATTCTCTGAGTACAAGCGCTATGAAAGGAGACAAACTGAACAATCTGTACTGGATGACACACTATTAATGTACTAAACAGAACAAAACATTTTTAAAAGCATAACAAAAATCCTCAAGGAAGTAAGGGGAATTATTAGGAACACAAAAGAAACACAAATCATTCTAGAATGAATCAGTAAAAGAAGTACAGCATGAAAATATGAGTTGAAGAACTCACTATATCCAAAGGTGAATTAGGAAACTGAAAAGTCAGCTAAGGATTTTTTTTCTAGGAAGCTGCAGGTCAGAATATAGGAGAAGAAAGAACAGAAGAGAAATAAATATGCAAGTTTTTTTTTAAAGTTCAGATCTGCATAAAAGAGATCTGTAGAAAGAAGAAATAGGTATGCAGAGGCAAATAAAAAATTGAGTAGATAGTAAACAATATTTTTTCAGGATTAAAGAAGTATATAAGATCTTAAATTAAAAGCATTCTTGGGCCAATAAATAGAATGGATCAAAATAATCATACACAGGCACAACATTTAACACCTTACAATGTCTAATCCTCTGGTTAAAGAATCAGTCATAGGAAATTCATAAAATACATAGAAATCACTATATTTCAAAATTTCCAGATATAGTTTCTGCTAGGAAGCTTAAAATTAAAATTCAGTACATGTATGCCTGAAACAGAAAACCCACCAGGCGTAACCTGTGCCCACGCTCTTGATTTCACTATGTAGCCTTGGATAGCCTCAAACTCACAGTTATCCTCCAGCCTCAGTGACCCAAATGCTGGGATTATAGGTGTACACCATGTCTGGCAGGAGAGTTCTTTAAAAAATGAATACATGTTTAAACAAAACCAGGAAAACTTGAGAAAAAGATCTTGGAATGGGATAGAAAATGGGGAAAAACTCAAACAAAAAGGGGGAACAGTAGAGAGTAAAACAACTACAATAGAAAGGTAGGTAATACATAAATTTTGAGAAAGAAACATAAAATGTGTAATTGGCACAAAAAGAAATAGAAAAGTTTAATGGACTAAAACAATTACATTTTATGGTTATCAAAGGATTTTTGAGTTATTTTACCAAATTTTAAATAACTGTTAAACTCTGAGTTATTCTCAAAGATACAAAAGAAAGAAATCCATCTAAATGAGTGTGTGAAGCTAGTAAAATCTTGACTTCAAACTCATATGAAAATAAAATAAGAAAATATATACAGATATACTTTACTTATGTACACAAATGAGAATAAACAAAACAACTAGTTAATGGGTATGGATGGTCCTCAGCCTATACTAGGATTCTTGCAAGTTGAAAATATCATAAGTTGAAAATGCATTTAATACACTTAACCTATCCTAGCATCATAGTTTAGCGACACACTGTCAATATCAGTTGCTTTCTCTAGCTCTCCCTGCAGCTGCCCAGAACTGAGAGGATATCCCATTGCATATCACTACCCTGGAGAAAAAAAAATTCAAAGTTACAAATATAGTTGCTCTGTGATACATATTGTTCGCAAGGATCAAGTTGAAGAACTGTTATGCTGGGGACTGTGCTACTCCACTTCGCCCCATTATAACAAATACTTAATATAAACTTACAAAATGAAAAGATTTACTTTGGTTAACTGTGTTCAGTACTCAGTAGGCTGTTTTGGGTCTGAGGCAGCATATCGCTCATCGATGAATATGTGAGACAGCAAATCTGCTTAGCTTGAGGGCAGGAAGCAAAAGAGAAAGAAGCGATCTGGCTATCAGGGCACGTAGTGACCTGAAAACTTCCGACTGGGGTCCTCCTCTTACAATTTCCACAGCTCTGAACTGTGTGAGGCTGGGAAGGAAGCCTTTATCATTGAGACCTTAGGAAACTACTTACAATCTGAAAAACAGCAGGAATCATCTGTATTTTAAGAATAAAGATGTGATTGAGAAAATTTTATCATAGGAATGAGAAGGTGGTTTAATGTAAGAAAATCCACGTTAAGGGATTAAAAGAGAAAATGCCTGTAGATTGTTTGACATGACATTGAAAGTAGAGGCAGAATAAAAATATTAAAAGCAGAAACAGAGAAGGGCATAGTTTGATGGCTGGTGAACAAAGGCAGAAAGAGAGAGAAAGAGAAAGAGAGAGAAAGACACAGAGAGAGGAAAAAACAGCTATATTTCAAGGTTACCAAAAAGGAAAAGAAAAATGGCTCAAAATTATTAACAAATAAAATATCATAAGTACTAGGAGAATGTAGCAGATTTTCCAAATACAAATTGACACACCTTGAGGACATACTCATAAGTGAAATAAATAGATCACAGATGTGTAAATATTGTATCTTTTCTCTGGTATGAGAATCTGAAGATGGAATAAATTCTAGAATATATGATAGATATTGTGAAATAAAAATATTCAAAGGGAAAAGGGTAGGGATAAGTAACAAGGGGAAAGAAAAAAGGTGATGTTAAAAAAGGAAACAAAACATCTATATAGGGGGTGGGGGTTGTAAGGTAGGTAGGGGAATGGAAAAAATGAGAATTAACTTGTGTCATATACTGGCACACATTCTCAATATTGAGTGTGATCGTGAGGTATATATAAAATGTACCAATAAAGAATTCAATTACAAAATTTAACCCAAAATATTTAGCTAAAAATGTTAATTGTTTTTGTAGTTCAGGCTGGCCCTGAGCTCACTATGGTGCCCAGGCAAGCCGCCGCGAACTCAGCAATCCTCCTGTCTCTGCCTCCCGAGTGCTGGGATGACAGGAGTGAGCCACCACGCCCGGCTCTGTGGTATGCGGTGTTGATTGTTGGTGGGCGTGAGTCTCTACGCCCAGCATTATATGTGGTTACCGGGGATCGAACTCAGGACCCTGCGCTTGCAAGGCAGGCACCAGAACCACTGAGCTAACCCTCCGGCCCTAAAAATATTAATTTTAAAAAGTCACTTTCCTACTGGTACAAATTCTCAATGTGGAGTGTAATTGTGATGTGTATATATAATGTACCAATAAAATGTACCAATAAAAATAAAAGTCACTCTCCTTTGGTTTGAAACAAAATACTCAACATGCACAATTTAAAGGAAGACAGCTTTATTTTGTCTTACATGGATTGCTTCTTGGCCTTTTGGTTAAGATCAAATGCATTTTGTCTCCCACTTTAGAGCTTCCCTCCTTGCATAGGAGGCACCATGGTGGAAGAGCCTTGGTGGAGGAAACTGCTCAACTCATGGAGGACAGGAACCAGGACTGAAGGGAAGAGCTGGGGTGGAAATATGCTCTTCCATGTCACACCGGCAATAATGCTTATTTGTCCACCAGCTTCCATCTCCCAACACCAAGTCAGCTGTAGTACCCCCAAATCCAAACCCTGCCTTCGAGCTCATGGGGCTCTTGGGGACAACTAGATATAAACTATAACAGATAGCATTTACAGTAATAATCAAAACTGTAGTCCTGAAGAACTCATTTACATATAAAGTACATAAAATTTCATGGCAATTTTTCATTAATATTTTATTAAAACTGTAGAAAAAAATCTAGAGAAGTAAAACGTCTGTTTATTACTTGATAATATAACAGTTTACTTCTAATATTGACCTGACAATAATAATAAAATTATAGTAGATACTTTTAGGAATTTAACCACCTGATTATAAAATTTATATCAAGGAACAGAAATCCTCAAATTGGTAGGCCAGTTTTGAAAAGGGAAGAGCACATTGATTACACTTAGGCTTTAACCCATTTCAGTGATTCATAGGAATTCAAACAACTTGGTATTTGTATAAAGCAGACAAATACAAAAAGGAAATAAATGAAGAGATCACTGCAATTAAACAATGAATTTATAAACAGACCTCTGTGCACATCATTACAGAAGCATCACAAATCAGTAAAGAAAAACAGACTTTTAATAAATGATACAGGCGGTGCTGGTTTGCCATGCAGAGAAAAGAATAACTCTCTATGTAACAGCATACATAATTAACCACAAATGAAATGAAAATTCCAAACTGCAAGATAAAACTATAAAGTAATAAAATAGAATGTAAAAGAATATCTCTGGCTTTGTCATGATGAATGGCTTTAATATTGCCCATAACTGTTAGCTGTGACTGTATAAAATTTAAGAATCTGTTCTGTGAAGGTCACTAAGATAAGCCTAACAAAAAGATCATTAGAAAAAAACATAAATAAATTGAAGTGTCCAAGAAAATTTCTAAAAAGACAGAAACAAAAAAGTATGTCTATAGAAGTGATAGACAAACTGGAAAATCCAAAGAGGTAATGCTATATGAAAAGGTATTAGGCTTCGCTAGTTATTAGTGGTAAAAAGGAAGAGAAGAAAATTAAGAGAACAATAAAATACTATATTTTGCTCATTAGATAGGTATAATTACAACTAGAATAATACCAAGCATTAGTGATATCTATCTAGAAACAGAAGTGGAAATAGAAATGGCCATTTTTGAATAAATACCCATACATACACATATATAATAATATATATTAAGTTATATATGTACACATTGTACATGTATATTTATATGTATATATATTGTATGTGTATTTATATTATATATATGTATATGGCATAGCGATGACTTTCTCTGTTTAGTGTCCCATCAGTCTTACTCCTGAATTTCCACAGCTCTGTGAAGAGTTACACAGAAGGCTGTTCATGTGAGGTGGTAAAGGGTTAGGGTAATTTGGAGGCAACATGGGTCCAATGAGAAGGATAATGTATAAATAAAAAGTAGCTGCTTAATACTATTTAAGTTTCCATTCAGAAATTTAGAAGCAATACACTAAACTGAGCGTGGTGGCACAAGTTTGTAATCCCAGCACTCAGAAGTCTGAACCAAGAGGTTCACTGAGTTCAAAGCCAGCCTGAACTACCTAGTGAGACCCTTTCTCCATAAACAAACACACAAATAAAGAAGCACTATACTAGATGATTATATAGCAATACAGATAGACCCTAAAAACATTATGCTGTGACCAAAAAATGCACAGTCTTGAGTTGTTTGTATATCTAAGAACATAATTGTCCTAATTACTTTTCTCATTGCTGAGACAAAATAATAACCAGTCAAACCACCCACACGTCCAAGGAACAAAGGTTTATTTCAGCTCCCAGTTTGTACAGTGTTATGGCTTGTGTTTAGATGTCCCCAAGAGCCTCATGTAGTCATAGGTGGGGCTTTTACAGAGGTGGCTGGATCTCAAGTGTGTGATGCTGGAATTGATTTATGCTGCAATGCTAGGATCCAGAGCACTAGAATTAAATGTGTAAGTGCTACCTGCCTTAACTGAGTGGATAAAATACAATGAGCAGAAAGACGTTATTATGAAAGATGCAGAAAGATGCTTGTTGCTTTGCCCCTTTCTGCCCACTGTGAAAAGTTTCTCCTCTGCAATGCCACCCTGCCTTGGAGCCAGCTGGCCACGGCCTGAAACTGAGCTAAATAAACCTTTCCTCCTTTAACTTTTGGTGTTGAGTATTTTTTCTCAGCATGAGAACAATTACTAAGACTTACAGGTTTAAGTCCATAGTTGGCTTGTTCCAGGGCAGGGTGGCATTTTGGAGGGGCATCACAGAAGCTAAACAGTCCATGGTGTGGCAAGCAGCAAGCAGTAAGCCTGCTCCTCCCATTTATCCTGTCCAGGCTAACAGCCACCCCAGGTTGGGCTTTCCCATCACCCACACCCAAATCTATGCTGACCCACTTTAGTGGCCACACGCTCTTAGTCCCAGTATTATATGACCTAAGCCAGCATCACATATCCATTGTCCAGCCACCTTCCAAAAGCCTCACCAAAAATGCATGAGGCTTTCGGGGAAGAACTAGATATAAGCCATAGCATTAATCAATCAAAATAAATGACTGTTAGAGTGAATGTCAGTTGGAGTGACCTTAGGGTTGAAAGGGGAAACATATTGAAAATAAAACAAGACTGAAGACCTGTACAGATCCAGAAGTCCAAGAGTCTAAAGAACATAATTGACTTCTAGAATTCAAAAGGAAAAGCAAAACTAAACAACATTTGTTATGGATCTTAGCTAGATGGCCCCTACAGACTCCTATGCTGAGAGGTGGGGCTTTTCAGGGTGACATTTTGGAGGTGGCTGGCTCTAGGGGTATGAGTGTGGGGCTATAAGTGTGTGACAGCTAGATTAGTCCCTAGTTGAATTAGTATAGTTCTAAGTATGGATGATGAGTTTTCCGAAGAGAGAAGTGGGCTTGGGTGGCACCAACCAATAGGCTTGGGGCATGGGTGAAATATACAGAGATGGAAAGAAGACAAACTCACTGCTTCTTGCCTTCTGACTGCCATGCCATGAACTAATTCTCTGTGATGCCACTCTACCTTTTAATCTACCAACTGTAGACTGAAACTCTACAAACTGAGCTAAAATGAACCTTTACTGCTTTAATTTGTGGGTGTTGGGTATTTTGTCTTGGGAATGAGGAATGTAACTAAGATAACACCTGATTGTCTGTTTGTACACATTTACCCATAATCCCCAGATACAGAATATATACTATCTTAGTGACTTTCTCATCACTGGAACACAACACCTGACACCTGTAACTTAAAGAAGAGCAGGTTTGTTCTGGCTCACCGTTTTCTGAAGAATTTGGTCCATAGTTGGCTGGCTCCAAGGCAGAAAGGCCTTTGTGGAAGAGTGTAGCAAAGGAAAGCTGCTCCCATCATGGGGGTCAGGAAACTGGTAAGGAGGGTGGGGCCAGGAGAGCGATACTCCCTTTAGGGTCATACTCCTAGTGAACCAGCATTTCTGCCTAGGCCTCACCTAAAAGCTTATCTAGCTATAGTCTTATCTGTAGATTAATCCACTGATGAGTGTCATACTTCCACTGTCTAATCAGCTTCCAAAATCATCTTCTCTGGGCACAGGAGAATTTTCAGGGACATTCCAGATCTAAACCATGACACAGATATTCACACATATACTCCAAAGGAGACAACCCAGGTAGATTTGCTTTTCAATGACATTTTATGTCTAACCACTAGTGAAATCAGTGATGACAACTGAGCTGCTTTGTGCTCTTTATTTTTTCTCTATCCCATTAGATAAAAGCCCAGTTAGAACCCCACCTATCCATTTTTCTCCTCTGTTGCTTTACAAGATAATTACCATAAAGTGCAGAAATGTACTAAATGTCCTTTCCACAGATTAACTGGGGAAGGAGGAAAATTGAGTAGCTATTTTGATTAGTAGTTTGCTCATTAATAAAATTCTCAAGAAAAGTATGGAGATGTCGCATATATATTATTATAAAAGAAAGCTCAGGTTCTTATTTATTAACTTCCTAAGAAGCTGAAAAAATGTAATGGTTAACTCGGATACTGGTACCCTTCAAAATAATTCAGTAAAAGTATTCAAGTGTTAGTAGTTAATACTTATTAAGAGTTCATTTAGCTAAGCATCGTACCTGCACTTTTATGAGGTGGTTGCTATTATTATTATCCTTTTTTCAGATAAGGAACCCAGCTCCTAGAGATGGAAAATACTTAGCTGATAATTGCAGGTACTAAAAGGCCCAGTGAAAAAAAGGGCGTTAACTTAGAGAGATGGTTCTTTTTCACAGGAAATTTTTTGTGCTCATCTGGAACAGAGCCTCAAGGGTTAATACTAGGTAGAAATATGTGAGTAGACATGTCTTTTCTTGAGCAGATAATTGCTAATATCTCTATTAAAGTGGAATGTGGCCCTGGATGATGGAATGCATAATTTGAAATAAAACTGATTAAGGAATTGCTCAGGATACAGTACTTGAAGGTTATCCATACATCAGCATAGCAGATGTGACCTCATAATCGTAATGAGTAAGAGGACAGTCAGAGCCAAAAGGAGAAGACACAACATAAAACAAATGTTTAAGATGCTACAGGAAATGAAGTTTATGAAGCTGGAAAGGGAATTGGGGCATGATGGAGACAAGAGAGAGAGCAGGGGTAGAGAAAGTTAAAAATAATCAAGATGTGGGACTGGAGATTTAGCTCAGTGGTTCCGGCGCCTACCTCACAAATGCAAGGCCCTGAGTTCAATCCCGGTAACCACATACAATGCTGGGCGTGATGACTCACGCCCACCAGCCATCAATACCACATACCACAGTGCCAGGCATGGTGGCTCACGCCTGTCATCCCAGCACTTGGGAGACAGAGACAGGAGGATTGCTGAGTTCCAGGCTTGCCTGGGCTACATAGTGAGCTCAGAGCCAGCCTGAACTACAAAGCGAGACCCTGTCTCAAAAAAAAAAAAATCAAGATGTGATACATATGTGTACCGATCCCCATTATGAACACATTTGTTATATATACTAATTAAAACAGAATGAAGCAAAATTTTTAGACTTGGGTTCATGAGTGAAATTACAAGGTAATCCTTTCATAACAGATGAGTATAAACAAATCTATCCTAAAAAGAGGGACTGCTGCTCTAAATCTCAAGGTATGATTTTTCTACTATCTTAAATATAGTTTTTAGTATTATTGAAGTTATAGATTCCTTTAAAAATCTGAAAAATCCTAGACTTTCTACTCAGGAAAAAATGAAAATACAAGCATAATTTTGAGTGGAGTTTTAGAAGTTTGTTAAGTATAAGAATTCAGCTTCCAAATTAGCTGCTCTGTGTATAGTTTTTATGTCAACCAAAATGTTGGTATACTAACTTTCTTATTGTTTTTATGTTTGTAACATAACTCAATACTTCCTTCATTAAATATTTCAATAAGTATGTATTGATTATCTACAAGCTACTGGAAATACAAGAGCTTTGAGGAAGTAAAGATGGGAGAGAATAAACTAGAGGCAGTGAACATGTAGAGCAAGATTTCTCAACCTAAACACTTTGACACTGAGCCTAATGATTCTTTATCATTGTGTCTGTCCTGTGCATTATAAGTGTTTAACAGCATGTCTAACTTCTAACCCCTAATGTCACAGAATCTCTTTTCCAATTGAGACACTCCATTGTGTTTCTAGACATCGTCATATCACTGGGCAAGAAAGCACATCTTGTTGAGAGCCACTAAGGGAAAGTGCCTCTAAATCTCTTGGCAAGAATCAGACCAGGGCCCTTCATGTTTGCACTTGTCTATAATCCCTGCTTTTGGAAGGCTGAGGCCAGAGGACAAGCGTGGGCTCAAGGCCAGCCTAATCTACATCCTCAGACCATGTTTTCAAAAAGCAAAAAATAAAAACAATAAAATAGAAAGAAAAGAAAGAAAGAAAGAAAGAAAGAAAGAAAGAAAGAAAGAAAGAAAGAAAGGAAGGAAGGAAGGAAGGAAGGAAGGAAGGAAGGAAGGAAGGAAGGAAGGAAGAAAGAAAGAAAAAAGTTAAAGAAGAGTACACAGAGAAGCAAGCAGTGGATAAGACCTGAAGAATGCTGGACTGCCTTTCTCCCACATTTTTACAGATATATTTCTGGCCTCTCTCTGCCCCCCTACTCTGTTCCATGGAAATAAAATGACTCCTTTTTAATTCAAGTTTCTGAAAGATCATGGGGCTTTCTAACCTCGATTTCTCTATCCTCTCTTTGGATCTGCTATTCACAGTGTTCACAACTCTTCTCTAGGACCCCTTCAGCCATTAGAGAAGGTTCATTCCCACATAACACTATTGTAGTAGGTTGATGACCTGCTCAACTCTGAAGTCTTTTATTTGCACCCTATTGATTTTTCAGACCTAAAGTTGTGACCTCCTTAGGGTCCAACCCCTGTCCAAGTGCTATTTTTATATCCTAATTCCCCTATTATTATCTATTTTAATTTATTCAGAACTTATATGAGATACAGAGCTGTTCTGTAGAGTTCCTTTGAAGATCTCCTCCCTAGAGATGATTAGGAGTTAGGTAGACCAGTTGGGATAAATATTTCAGGCAGAGGAAACCTCATAAACAAACAAGGAATGGGGAGGTTCAATAGGCTCTGGAAACTCGACATATCTCAGAAAGAGGAGTCCAAATTACAAGGCTTAGGTAGGAATAGTAAGTGAGGAGTTAGGCTAGACAGAAAGGTAGGTCAAAAGCACTATAGCCTCCTATGCCACAGTGAGGGATCTGTATGTTTTTCTGAGATAAATATGGGTCAGTGTGGAGGAGACCTTGAAGAGGTTGTAGAAGGACAAGAATACTGTTTAAGTGGCTGCTACAGAAGTTAAGAAAGGATGCGGCCCCAGTAAGGTTGGTAGTGGTATAGAGGAAGCAGTTATGAGGTGTGATTGAAAATCATAGTGAAAGATAAAAATATTTTTAATGAGATAAATTATAAAAAAATATAGGATTTATGTACATTTCATGGGTAAAGAGAAATACAGATGTGTGGGTTGGAAGGTATAAGAGTGAACTCAGGTTTCAATGAAGTGGCTAGGAAAGAAATCATCCGAAAGGTGAAATCTGAGTAAAACCTGAAAGCTAAGTGAGAATGTCATGCATATCTCTGGGAAAAGAGGATTCCAGATAGAAAGGTTAGCAAGAACAAAGACCCTGAAACAGGTGTCTGGGAGCTCAGTGTAGGAGAAAGGAACAGATGAGCAGAAAAAAATAGAAGAGAAGGTCAGAATGGTAATGAAAGCAAATTATGTCTTTGGTTTCTGTTTTTACTTAGAAATGGGGAAAGAATAAGTTTGTTAAGAAAGGCAGTGACCCTGAAGCCACCTGGATGCCCTAGAGCATAATTTGTGGAGTCCAGAGGCAGAAGGAGAACACCCAGGAAGGCTACTGCATCAACCAGGTGAGAAATGGTAGTGATTTGGTGGAAAATATAATGAGCAGTGATTGTTGGATTTGGGGTAGTTTTTGAAGATAGAGTCAGTCAGATTTCTTTATTGGATAAATTAGACTTGGGTGTAACAGAGTGTAACAAAACTTGAGGAAATCTCCAAGATTTTGAGTTAAGCATGTTCAAGAATGGGTGTCTTAGTTACCCTTCTCATTGCTGAGGAAAAATACTCGATACTTAAAATTAAAGGAACAAAAGTGAACTTGGCTTGCACTTCACAGAAGTTTCAATCCACAATCAGCTGGCTCCAAGGCAGGGAGGTTTGGCTGAGGAGAAGCAGTTTATGGCAACCAGAAGGTAGCAAAGGAACAAGGGAAAGTTAACAGTGTCTTTCTGCCCCTTTTATCTTATCCAGATTACTGGAATTAGGTCAGTTCCAAACCAATAAGTATGGTGGTTTAGTAATCACATTCCCTTAACCCAGCATCACACATTCTAGATTCAGCCAACTCTGAAAACACCACCAATTTGTGTGGGGGCGGGGGGATCTAGACACCGACCATAACATTCTGCCCCATGTCCATTCTCTTACACAAAAGGCATTTAGTCCATCTCCAAGAGTTGCCAAAGTCCTACTAGTTTCACCATTGTTGAGAAGTCCAAGTCCAAAGTCTCCTCTGAGATTTAAGATGAACTCTTAGATGCAAGACCCTGTACAGATGAAAGTTAAAATGCCTACATTCAATGGCACAAGACAGACATTTCCGTTACAAAATTTACAAACAGGGATACAAAAGGATAGGAACCAAACCAGTCTACAGTTCATCAGGGCAAACATTAAATTTTGCAGTTCTGCTTTCAGCATGCCCAGCAATCTATGGCAAATTGTGAACTCCAGATGACTTGGGTGGCTCTGCCTCTTTTGTATTGCCTGTGTTTGTGGTTCCCTTGGCTTCTCTCTTTCAGCTCAGCTTCTTTGCAGTTCTCCTCAGATGATCCCTGCTTCTGGGTTCTCCAAATTCTGGGGTCTCCACTGCACCTTGGTGTTCACACTCACAGCTTCACACACTACCCTCTCAGGGGGCACACTGCTGGGTCTCCCAGAGCTTCTACTGAAATCTTGGTGAAAGTCTTCTTGACCACAAAACTTTTGCCTTCTTCATGCACCTAAGCATGGATGGACAAATGGATAACGCCAAGGTCAACTTCCAACTGGGGCAGTAGCCAGGCTTCTTTTTCTTCTTGACTATAGGGGTCCAGGGCCTATGGACCAAATCTCAAGGCACAAAGTCCCTCGGCCATGCCATTCCGGAACATGATGCATTGGGACTGTCTTCTCAAAGCAGTCTTTCACCTTTGCAACTCTGAGACCACAAAGGGTGGAGTCCTGCTACTTCTTGTGATACCCTCAGGCCACCTTTTCTGTTCTATTCCTTCTCAGTGATCAAGATCTCCTCTGTTGTATCTTTGCAGGTGACAACTCTACTGGAACTTCCTTTCTGGCCAAACTCAAAACATTTTAAATCATTCTTTTGGGCTTTTTGCTCTTGATTCACAACATAAATGTGGCTAAAAGTACCTGACAATAGCTATGCTACTGCCTCAACATTAGGTGCATTGAACTTTCTTCTGCTACATGATTAGTCTGCTGCCCTTAAACTTAGTTTCAGGCAGTTTCTAAACACAAGTAAAATTCAGACAAATTTTCTGCTAAGCCATAACACACATCCCCTGGAGTTCAGCAGCCAATTCTGTTCTTTGTCCCAGAAGAGACCTCCTGAGTCTGGTCTTTACTGGCTTTCTGGTCTTCTGAGTTCTTCCCAGTATCTCCCATATAGTACAGCATAAGACATTCCAGCTCTGTTTTGTCAGCGGACATCTCTGAACGTTTTCTAACTTTTCCCCTTTCCACAAGCTAGTTCCAAAGGTTTTTGAATCACGTGGTGAAGTAACATCACAGCAATCTCCCCATTTTTCTGGTACCAAATTATGTCTCACTTACTTTTCTCCTCACTAAGACAAAATTTCTGACGCCAAAGTTGGCAGGAAATGTTTAGTTGGCTCACAGTTTGTAGAGGCTTCAGTCCATAACTGGCTGGCTCCAAAGCAAGGTGGCATGGCTACCAAGCATTGCAGAGGAGAAACAGTTCATGGAAAGCAGTAGGCAGCAAAAGCAAGCAAGCAAGAGACCTTAACAGTGTCTTCCTGCCCTTTTCAGCTTATCAGCTACTTGGGGTGAATAGTACTCACACCCTTTATCCTAGTACCTGACCCTACCATTACACCATGAATTAATTCCAGCACTACACACTCTAAATTCAGCCACCTTCAAAAAAGCCCCCATATAATTCACATGAGGCTCCAGAGAGACATCTAAGCACAAGCCATAACAATGAGGATGACATTTACTAAGATGAGAAATATTGTAGAAAAAAGAAGAAAGTAAAAGGAGACTTGGAATGGTGGGTCAGAACTTTAATACTGGGTAGGTAAAGTTTGAGAGGTAGCTTACTATAAATGTTTCTACCTACTACAAAGCATCAAGAGAACAACATATTGAAATCTCAGTGTTTCCTTTTCCCTATGACCGAGTTTGTACAACCTCTTATTGACCTGTTGCTATAAAACAAAACATAAATCTTTGATTCCAAGTTTTAAAATTCATATGATTCTGCTTTCCTTTAATTTTACTCTTTAGTTTTATTTTGTCTAATAAAATGAAATATGCATTAAAATGCCTGGCACATGGCAGGCGTTGAATAAATATTTGCTGAATGGATGAATGGTAGGGGAGAAGCCACAGAGCAATTACCCCTTCCTGAAAAGACCACACAGGAATGGAAGGAGAGCATGGCAATGCTGTTAGAGTCGAAATAAGAACCACTACATGGCTCAGCCTTTTCAGAAAACCAACAAGAGATGAGAAACCCAGAAACCTTTTACTGCTACAGACCCCAGATACTTGGACAAAAGCCTTCAGACAACATATTCCATTAAAAAAGAACTTTTGAAAAAATACCACAATTTTACTTATTTTCCTTTCCTAATCTCAACCTTGCTACTCAAATCAAGAGTAAAGAATAGGCAGATTTTTTTCTTTCTTTTCTTAAAGTCTTCCTACATTGAGAGATTGAAAACTCAACAGTGTTCTCAGCCTACAAGAGGGTGGTTTGCAGGGTGACATAATGGGCAGATATATTAATCTGGAGGTTGTGTAGCTGCAAATGACTCATGTGTAAAATATGATGTGGTCTTTGGGAAGAGAACTAAGGACCTATGTGCAAGAGAAAGGCATAGGATGTGACTTGATATTCATACATAAGGATCCTTCAGAATTACTCTCTGGAAAGAGGCTGAATCACACACAGAACCCTCAGATCAGGTAAGATGTGTCCGGATACAAGTGTGTAAGAATGGATACAGCCTTTACTTTCAGAAAAAGGCCACATTGTTTTGTGAGGGGACTGTTAAAATGTAATGGGTGTGACAGGAAGGATAACAGAGGAGTAGCCTCTTGAAACACATTGTGCAGTTGTCAGTTGTGTCCACTAAGAAGCACATACTGAGGTGGAGTACAGGAGGTAAGGAAGAGAGAGGATATACTTGGGAAAGGGGAAGGAAGTAGGAAATACATTGAGTAGGGAAGGTGACAAATCTGAGGTGCCTTTCCAATACCTATGGAGGAGAGGGATGGGGAGGCAACAGAACTCACAAGGGTCCTTGGATGAGGTAGATATCACAGAAAGTAAGGGTCCGTCAGGAGAGAGCTCCAGCGCAAATGTAACTTGCTACAAGAATCCTACTGGATAGAAATGGTAGCCTGAGGTAGGCATGGTACCACTTAAGCTAAAAACAGCCCAAAGGGTCATCAATGGGAGACTGGATAAAGGCGATGGCTGTTTTTTTTTTAAACACCAATAAAGGGTGATAAATTTGAATCATTTATACTCAAATGAATGTATCTTAAGGACATACTCATAAGTGAAATAAATAAGACACAGATGTGTAAATACAGCATCCTTTTTTTAGCATGAGGAACTAAAGGTATAAATACCATCTAGAAAGTATGATGGATATTGTGAAATAGGAAGAAAATGTTCAAAGAGAAAAGGGAGAGGGGTAGGGGAATATAAAGAAGGGAAAGAAAACTTTTGTCAGTAAAAATAAAAAATGGAAACAAAGCCCATGCATGTAGGGGGTTAGGAGGTGGTAAGGGGGGGCAGGGGAAAGGAAAAAATGAGAATGAAGATATATTGTGTAAAGGTACAAATTTTTAATGGTGAATGTGATCATAATGTACAATGTACCAATAAACTCAATTAAAAATAAATGGCAGCCCCAGACCCCAGTGATACTTGTAGTCAGCTGAAAAGGAAGATCCTGGGGTCCACATAAAAGCTGCAGGGTATCCTGAAAGTTCTGCTGCAACAAACTGCTGAAGAATTGCATTCTCTATAGATGGATGGAAGCTATTTCCTGAAGAAGGACCCATACAGGAAATTGCTGTGCAAAATGAAATCATTTTAAACTGGGAGACAGTCTCACCATGTAGGTGTTGCGATCCTCTACATGCACAGATCTCACATCTATAGATTTAACTGGTCATGGCTAGAAAATACTTTTAAAAATTAATTGTTTTTTTTTTTGAGATAGTCTCACTTTGTAGTTCAGGCTGGCCCTGAGCTCACTATGGAGCCTAGGCAAGCCTTGAATTCAGCAATCCTCTTGCCTCTGCCTCCTGATTGCTGGGATTACAGGCGTGAGCCACCACACCCAGCTTAAAAATTAATTCTACATCAAACATGTATTAAGTTTTTTACAGTGTCCCCTAAACAAAAGAGAATAATTATATCATGACATTTACAATGTGTTGGGTCCAGGAATCCATCCCTTATATATATATGCTAAGGGCTGACTGTACACTGTGGTTGTAAATAAACTAGAAATCTTTCAGATGTAAAAAAAAATACAGTGTACGACTTTATCTGGAATACATATTATGAGTAAAACCACATCTATTTATTCATATGTTTGAAATGGTGCTGTTATAACAATTTAAAGCTTTCTGTCTTATGCCAATAATTTTCCCTAGATTTGTAATTTAAAATCAAACAGGCACAGCAACACTAGACAATGAAAAAACTTTAAGTATCAGTAAAGTAACAACAGAAATGAAATATCTAATAAATCTAATAAAAATATATAAAGAATCCCACTCTCAAAATGAAAGAGAAATTAATAATAGATGAACTGCCCTATGGATTAAAAAATATGGACTCCATATATTGACATATTTATTCTTCCTAAATTTACCTAAAGATATGCGAAGTTGGCAGACTTGTTTTTCTAAGGACAACTTGACTAAGAGATCAATATGCATGATGCATATGTTTTGAAAAGCCATTTCAATAAATTTTGACAAAAGTATACTCTGATGTACTCACCACCAAAAATAAAAATGTCATATATTTGTTGCAAGCCTTTTTCTTCCTAGTATTTGGATCTCTTATGAGATGGTTACTTCCTGAGTTGTCTTCCTTAGATCTGTATTGGCCCTTAAATATTCTAAGTTCTGGCACACTGTGGGAGGTATTTGACCAGAACAATCACATTATCTTTATTGATATAATACAATTGGCATCATCAACAGTATTGAACACAGTACAGGAAATGACCTATAACCTCATGAGCCTAAACTTAGAATTAATCAGAAATGTGTTTACAACATACAGATACTTAATATAGCAGCACTACCCTTTGGGAATAAACGTTCACTGGGGAGCTGGGGAGTTAGGAAGATAGGAGAGCAAAAGTGTAGAAATAGGTTTAAAGGATTGTAAAGTTCATATAAACCTTGAGAACCTTATGGATGCTAGAAAGCAGCACAGGCAAAAGGGACAAATATAAGACAAAGCCAACTAAGAACCACAGGACCACTAGAGGCTTCATATACTTTCCTATAATAATACAGAAAGAAGTGAAATTAGAAAAGACTAAAACTTTAACTTGTAGATACTGATTGTGACTGGAAGACAGGACAGGACAAGAGAACAAGAAGAGAATATGGTTACCTAGGAGCCATGGATAGACAAAAGACTATTTACCTTTTCTGAAAAATGAGAGTAGTTCAGAGGAGAAGAAATCTGACGTTGGACAGATTCAAAAACTGCAGACTAGCGGGATGGAAAAAAAGAAAGTGAGGTCATAGCAAAGAAAAAAAAGAATGATAACAACAGCAACAACAAGAATAACAACAATAATGCAAAGAACCTCCTAAGATGGCCCTTCACAATGTGGATGTGTTTTTTCCTATAAATGGTGTGGACAATAGCATGCATACTGAAGCTGAATAGTCACAGGGAGACAATCATATCCCTTGTCTAGGTTCTGAGCAAAATGCCTAGTTGAGCTCAAAGAAGACCTGTAGGCTTGAACTCTGCAGAGTCCAGGATCTTGCAAATGGAACCAACTCACCCAACTCACCAATGGCTGTGTTCAACAGGATTCCCTCACTTTTTTAGTGAGTGTTTTTTTTTTTTTCAACATGGTGGACTGGGCAGAGGGACACACTGAAAGCCTCTATGTTCCAGAACTGCTGCTGCACTTATTCCATGTCCACAGACAAGTAGGTGTTGTCTCTGGATGCTTTTCTCCCTGAGACAGTCATGTCCAGTCTGGCCTACAAGGAAATGTAGACTCTGTGGCCTTCTGGTTTCTCCCTGGTCACAGGAAAGTGGGGCTCCTGTACCCAAGTCTCTGTACCACTTCTGCTAACAGACCTACACAGAGTGGAAAGCCTATTCCCTTTTGGCCTAGTCCTGGATGTGGAAAACCTACCAACAGAGCAATGGGGAATGGCACCCTGTCCCTTCTTTACTGGCTCCTGTGCCTCAGTCTCTGTGCCACTTTCCCCAACAGGCTCACACAGAATGGAGAGCTCGTGCCCTTCTGGTTTGGTCCTGGACATGGAAAACCTGCCAGTGGAATGCTAGAGAATGGTACCTGGTCCTTTTATTACTGGGGCCCCTGTACCTCAGTCTCTGCATCACTTCTCCCTACAGGCCCACACCAATGCTATTAATTTCTGAGGTAGGAAATTTCTTGTATGGAGTCCTTGTATATTGTGAGATATTTAGTAGTATCATTGGCTGTGACCTATTGATGCCAGGAGTACCCCAACACTATCAGTTTTAACAGTGAAAAATGTCTCCAGACATTGCCACAGTTATCTTCCTGGGATGGGGACATTTGTCGTCATTATTCTCGGTAAAAAATTACCTAAAAGCGGAGTTACTTGGGCACAGTGTGAAAATAACCATCACCCTACTAAAAAGCCATTCTACATACTTCTACCTAATCCTTACGTTTTTCATTTAAAAAAAAATTTGCACTAAGATAACATAACAAAATTGACTGTTAAGTGTGCAGTTCAATGGTACGAGGTACATTTATATTATTATGTTATCATCACCACCACTTATCTTTAGAATTCCTTTTGTTTTGCAATTAAATGGCAGACTCATTTTTACCTCCTTTCAGTGCCTGAAAACCAGCATTTTACTTTTTGTCTGTTTGATTTTGAGTAGTCTTACTACTTTGTATAAGTGGAAGCATACAGTATTGTTTTTCTGCGACTGACTTTTCTCACTTAGCATTATGCTGTGGTACGCTGTATGTTTTAATTTCCTGCCTAAATAAATATACAGTGTGTGCATACACATTATGTTTTGCTTATTTATTCATCTGTTACTGACCAAATGGCTTTGCTTCCAAATTTTAGCTATTACTGTTACTAATACTGCTATATACATGACTATACAAATATCTTTTAAAGAGCCTGCTTTCAATTTTTAAATATGTGCTTAGATATGGAATTGTTAGATCATATGGTTCTCTCCTTTCTTTCTTTCTCCCTTTCTTTCTATCTTTCTTCCTTTCTTCCTTTTGCTCTCTCTCTCTCTCTTTTCTTTCTACAGTGTCTTGTTCTGTAATCTAGAATGGCCTTATACTCACTTTGTAGCTTATGCTGACTTTGAATTTGTGAAAGCCCTTCTTCACCGTCCTGAGTGCACTACCACACTGAGCTTAATTTTTATATTTTTTGAGAAAGCATCACACTTTCACAGTGGCTGTATCATTTTACACTTGCACTAATAGTATACGAGGGTTCTACTTTCTCTATTTTCTGCTTTGTTGTTGTTTTTATAGTAGTTGTTTTAATATCTCATGGTAGCCTTGATTTTTATCTTTTCAGTGATTGGTGGTGATATTGAACATCTTACTGTGTGATTATTCTTTGTATTTTCATCTTCTTTGGAGAAATGTCCAGTAAAATCTTCCCTCATTTTTAATTTCTTTGTTTTTTATATTTAGCTACCTAAATATATTCTAAATACTTATAAATATTATAAATAATATTACAAATATAAGATATTATGTAAATGTATTGCATGAGATACATTTTATATTACATATTAAATATGTAATATATAGGAATATACAATATTATAAATAATATTATAAATATTCTTTCCTAAATATTCTAAGTATGTAACTTTATCAGACAGCTGATTTATTAATATCTTCTCCTATGGACTCATTTTTACCCTATTTATAGTGTATTTTTGATGCACAATTTTAAAAAAATTTCCACAGTGTCTAACTGTATAGGGTTCTTTTGTTGTCTGTGCCTCTGATACCTTTTCTAAGAAATAACTGCCAAACTCAAAGCCATGACATTTTGCCCTCTGTTTTCTGAGATTTTTATAATTTGAAGTCTTACAGTTAGGTCACAGATCAGTTCTGAGCTCCTTTCTCTATATTGTGCTAGATAGGGGCCTGACTTCATTCTTTTGAATGTTGTGTGGTTAGGGTTCACTACAGGAATGGATTAAACAATTATATGATGATTTACTCACAGGCTCGCAATGACCACCTTCAGACTCAAGAGTAGAAGAATGGACAGTGGCTAGCTGTCTGCTGCAGAACCAGAGGGTTCAGTCGAAGTTTGAAGGCTTGGGTTCACCGCAGAGTCTACTGTATATTCATATTGGGAAGCTAAGAGCCCTCTTTGGAGGGCTGGAGCTGAAAGCAAAAAAGAACTGAAGACAAATGTCTAAAGGCAGTGGAATAACCAGAGCTCCTCCCAAGAAGAAAAGAGTAAACTTCCCCCTTCTTTCCCTTTTGAATTCCATCAAGGAAACAAACCTATTGGTTAGTGCCATTGAGGGAGGGAGCGTCTTCTGTAATCTGGCCTGGTCTGGTTACTGGACCATCTCTGTCATCCGATGGCCTCCGAGGGTGAGCGAGGACACGAAATCACAACACCCAGACTCCATATCAATTGAGAAGCTTCTTCTTTATTTTTTGAAATTACAGGCATTCACACAGGGTGCCTTGGGATGTTACTGGATGAGAGGGAGGGAGCAGTGTTCACCACTAGGCGTGATTGGAAGCAAGGGCGGAAGCAGCATTTAGCAAGGTATGATTGGTCTGCGTCACCTGCATCAGTCACCTGTGTCACCTGCATCTGTGCATTGCTATGGTTTCTTAAAGGGGCATGGCATCTTTTCCTCTGCCAGGAGAGACAGGAGAATAAGTGGAAGCACCTGGAGAAAGGTTTAGCCACAGTTTTCCCGCTTCCGTTTGAGGCCTTTATGTCAGTCACAGACACAGTCAGAGCTTTGCTAGTCTGCAAAGTCATTTTTACTCACGTTGACATAGTTAATGGTCACACATGTAGATATCTAGGCTGCTCAGCAACTCTTTGCTGAGAAGACTGTCTTTTCCCATTTCCCCATTAATTTTAATATCAAAGGTGTATTGTATATTCCTTTATCTCAAAATGAATCCACATGCTGAAGAAAAACAATAAAATCTAGCACTAAGAAACTAACACTCATGGTAACTGGCAAGCAAACAAAATTCCTGAACATGCCAATATCATGGGCTAAGGTTCTTTAGAATCTTGTCTGTATGTACACTATACCTTAGGAAAAAAGTAAGACAAGAAAAGAAAAGCAAAATTTCTCACTTAAAAATAATACTGTGGGAGCAACCATGAACTAATGCAATAGATACGACACTTCCAGAATTATTTAAAAAGCTGGCATTGTTGAAGCACAGATTGCTGAGCCCAACTTCTAAAGTATCTGATTTCCAAGTTCACCAGAGTCTATTTTTGGGGCCCATGAATGTGAACCTTGTTGGGCTCCTAGGTCCTGCTGCAGCTCCCAGGGTCATTCTAGCGAAAGCTGGTGTAGTGTAGTTTTAGACTATAAAGGTAGGTACATGTATCTAGCTCCTTGGCAGCTTCGTGGACTTGGTTGTGTTCCTCCATCCTAAATCCTTAATTTTGGGGATTATTCTGTGTGGGAAATAGGGATAATAATACTACCTGGTACATATGGCTAATTTGAACATAAATGATATATTCAGTACTGGCACATAGTAACTGTGCAATAAAAATTGGCTACTTTATTATTCTTATAATTACATAGATTGCTAATTGCTATCACTATTATCATTTCTGAGGAAAAAACCAATATTCTTTGTATTTATTCTGTGGCCTTAAATTAGCTGTCTTTGTTATAATTTAATGTGAAAAAGCCTTTCTAATCCATATCCTTTTTTCTTTTTGTTTATAAAACTGTCATCCAAAATATTCCTTTGGGGCTAAAATTTTCCATGTTCAGTTTAAGCCAAATGATGACTATCTTTTTCAAGGCAAATGAATAAAATCACTTAGGCATTACTGAGTCATGGGAAAAGGAAAGAAATAATATTTTTTATTGCTGTAGAAAAAAAGCTTCACAGAAACATTTAAAAATTAATATAAATATCCCATAAGTTCAGTTTGAGCATAATGATACTCAAGGAGAAAATTTAAGTTAATAAGAGTAGAAACAAAGTTTTTAGAGTCTAAGTTTTTGTTACTCTATAACTACATTTCATTGCCTTTAAACTTTTTGGGGAAAATTAGTGCTGAGATAAGTACCATAGATGTCAAATGGAAAAACGTTACATATCAACGGTGTTGTGGAACAAGTACAATACCAGTGGAAAGGCGTCTACCATGAAGAACTCTTTCCTTTACATAAATGTACAAGAACGAGCTGTACAACATTTTCTTCAGCTAACTTGCAAAGGAGATTTTCATATGATTTTTAGACATATATCAGCCACCCCTCTAAGGACTAAAAAGAACATATACCCTTGATCAAATAACTACTCTGGCAGCACACTGGGTCTACATGGTGTGGCAGATCTTTGTATTCAAAATATCCCCTCTTTATTGATGGGGATGTGAGCTTGGGCAGGTGGCATTGAGCAATGAAACTTAGAGGAAAATGATAAATGGCATTTGTGAGCAAAAGCTTTAAAAGCCACCCTGTGGGAGTGACTAGGCTGTGTGACTATGTAACATCCCGGATGGGGACTATTTGTTCAGTTGGGGGTCCTAGAATAAGGACAATAAGGTGCAGAGTTGCAAGTAGCCAATGACAGGTGAGTAGTATAAGCAAGCAAGAAGTTTGTTTTTTAAATTTTTTTTGTCATTTCTTTTACGTTTGGCTTTGTGTATCACTGAGGTTTTAGGATTATTATTGTACCTGCCAAGCTGATCCAACATATACATGCATACACTCACCCACCTCACCCCTCCACACGTGTAAATGTGAATATATATGGTGTACATATGTATGTTTATATATATATGTATATGTGTATATATGGTGTATATATATATATGGTATATATACATATATGTGTGTGTATATATATATAATATATACACAGAATATATATGAATATATATGGAATATATATGGAATATATAAACACAGAATATATATATGGAATATATAAACACGGAATATTATATATGGAATATATATACACAGAACATATACATATGGAACATATATATATATATATATATATATATATATATATATATAGTGATATTCTGTGAAAACTGAGGTTTGTGTTGGATACCCAAAGTTACCTTTGCTGAGAGAGAGGTAGAAGAAGATAAAAAGTGGATTGTCTTGGCAAGTAGAAAAGCCCAGGACTCTGAGTCTATTTCCAGATTAACTTTTCACCATTTTTGAGAAGCTATGAGCCACTGGTTAAATGAACTCTGTAAAAAAAAAAAAAAAAAAAAAAAAAAAAAAAAAAAAAAAAAAAAAAAAGTAGAATGTCCTCATCTTTATATAGCCAACAGGGTTAGCCTCATGCTGAAAATAGAATGCAATTAGTTAATCCTACACTAAAGTGTGATTGATGATCATGCCAACCATGCAGAACATTTTCCTGGCAATGAAGAAATTATGAAATTTACGCCATGCATAAAATCCTAAAGAGAATCTTCTGAGACACTTTCATTAGGAACATTCTCAAAAGAAGATGAGGAAAGAAGAGGTGGGGAAAGATAAGGAGAATTGGGTACTGTCAAACACTTCATTTGAGTTGAATAAATACCTTTTGAGTACGTAAACAAATATGGCAAAAAACAGAAATATATAAGAGCTCCTTACAAATAGCTCCACAAAGTGTTAAGATTGTCTAGGGATTTCCAAAAATAATGCCTGTTATCATGCTTGAAAGAGGCCACCTTTTAGCTCACCAAAAGAAGACTACAGGTTTTCAGCAACATATGTTACCCCTGGATGATTATTAAAAAGCATGTCTTAGTTCTGTAGAATCCATCAGGTGAATTATATGAACTCTTTTTAAAGTAAAATTGCTTATTAATAATATTTTGTAGAAAGTTGGAATTTGAGTATTTTATTAAACACCTTTTTTGCCCTTCAGCTTTTAGAAATCATATTTTAAATAGCCATAGTTTGGACTCATCAAGCAGCTTAAATTATTTTTGAAAAGTTTTGGGTCCAATAAAACCCAAGTTGTTTTTTTGCCAAACACCTTTTCCTTTCATTTAAAAAAACCATATGTATTTTAAAGAAAATTTAACCCATGTGTTTCTGATTTATTTAAATTTAAATAATCATAATGGTGTTTTTATACAACCTAGTTGATGTCCAAGGATCTTTTTGAGCATTTTAAAGAGACTTTTATTCTAAAAACAAGAAGCTGTGCTGTGGCAAGTAAAAATAAACCTGAACACCAAAAGACTCGTTTATTAGTTGGTAACAGCAAATTCCTGATTCTGAGTCTCTTCTGTATCTGGAAGAAATCGATCACGCCTGCTCTGAAACACACCGGGGCTGAAATTCCCCCAAATTAGATGCTTTCATAATTAAACCACTAAGGCTGCAAAAATAAGAAAAATGGGGACGACTTAACATGCCTCAAGAAGCCATTGGAGGTACAAAGGCCTTCTACCGAAGCAGAACGTGTTACTCGGAATGACTGCGTTCTGCCTAAGGACAAGATCCTTGCTGACGAGAGCAAAGCACAGCTCCTCCTGCCAGGCTAAGACATAAACCCTTAGAAGTTCATTTTCTTTATTCATGAAAATAAAGAGACTCCTAAAAAGCCCAGTACAGCAAATTTTTGTGCGAAGAGTACTGGGGTTGGGTTGTGGAATTTTCAGAGACGAGGGTAATGTTCCAGGGGGTCTAGCTTGTGAACAGGGGGAGGTAGAGCTTATCAGATAGATAGCAGTGCTCTTCGTCTTCCCCTGGAGTAAATGCATTGCTAAGGTCTAAGTGTGACAGTCAACTTCAAGAGTCAATTTGGCCAGACTAAGGGATGCCCAGAGAGCTCGGGGGGAAGACGTGACTTCTGGGTTTGTCTGTGAGGGCCTTTCCAGAAGAGGCTGATGTTGGAACCAGGGGGCTGAGTAAGGAAGGTCTGCTCTCACTCAGTGTGGGCAGACACCATCCAGTTAGCCAAGGGTCTAGAGGAACAGGAGAGAGAAATTGGTTCTCTCTCAATTTCTCTGTCTTTCTGTCTCTGCCCTGCCCCTCTCTGTCCTGGAAAACTGCTTTATTGCTTTCCTCCTCTTAAAGAATAGACATGAGGGAATGTTAGGTGGAGAAAAGAAGAAAGACTTCACTCAAGAATTTGACCTAACCTCATGTAAAGCCAAAAATAAAAATAGAAGACTAATTTCCCGGGATCTATCCTGTGTTTATAGATCTTGGTGTACATTTAGGGTAAGATGATTCTTAGTTGCTTGTTAGCTAGACACTGTTGGATTTTATTTCTTAGACAACAGGCAGAACTTTACATAGTGTCCAGGAGAAGCAGTGCACTGAGTTGGGTAACCAGGGCGGCCACGTAGCGTTGCGCAATGCACGACGGATGCGCTTGCACAGTGACTGTATAAATGAGTTCCCCAGGGAGCAGCTCCAGACACGGCTGGTTCCGTGTGTCCCTTCTCTCCCTGGAACAGCCCATGCATAGTTTCAATAACATGGATTCACTGCTGGGAAAGGAAAACGGTAGAGCCTTGTTATTTAGTACAAAAATTTATTAAACAACTACTACATTTCAGGCACTGTTCTTGGCCCTTAAAGCGTATCAGGGAACAAAACAGACACACACACACACACACACACACACGCACGTGCACACATACTTTGAAGCTCATATTCCAGCGCAGTTTTACGTCCAGAGTGACTGGGAGCGACCGGTTCTCACCTGAGGCAGCAGTCAGCTCAGAGTCCATGGAGGACAGCTGGGGAGACACAGAGGCCCGGAGCAGAATGGTGCCTGCTTTATGCGTAACGAAATGAGGGACAGATAAATTCAGCTGCTTCACAGTGTTGTTTGGGGTAAAGCCATTTATCTTTTTGAAAAAAAAATGGAAAAAGGCTATCAGAAAAAGCAGGAAATATGAAAGTGGAAAAATGAAATACGCATGCTGACTTTTCCCCTCCCGCTTCTGCTCTTTGCATTTTCACGGAGTCTCCAAGCTCCTGCCAGTCAGTCAGCACATCGTGCTCCTCGTTCTCCAGCCAGGCGCTTCCCAGATAAGATCTCTTTCTTTCTCTTTTCTCTCCCAGTTTCAAGGCCTGTCTGGCAGTCAGCTTGTTGAATTGAATCCGAGGATGCTTTCAGATTAGTGCCATGAAACAGGCGATTCACCCTATCTCCGTAAGGCCCATTACTGTGCCCCAGAGAATGATCCCTGACAGCAGCGTACAGAGGACTTATCTAGCATCTAGCAAGCGTTTCTTTTCCCAGGAGGGGCTGAGAGAGGGACTCTGAAGGGAGATACTGCGTGTGAGTCTTGCCATCACCGGGTAATCACAATGAGTACATTGTAAGCCAGCCCATGCCAACCATTGTGGCTAGAAAACCTATACTGTGGTACTTGTCCTTCAAAAACTTAGACACGTGAAATTCCATTTCAAATAAGTAGGATAAAAGTCTGACTCTCCGGAAATTCCACAAAGACAGCCATCGTAGGTGTATTCATGAAGCAGTGGTGCTAATGCTATCTCTGAGACCAGAATGGTTCCTGCTGGCAGACCGTGCTGCTGAATCCTGTGGGGCCACCGAAGCACCCTTGCTACCAAGAGCTCCCTACTGGGGCAAGAAACCGTCCTGAGAGTTTTGTGTAGTTACTGATCTGGTCTTCAGAAATGTTCAGAAAAGTGCCGCAGCAAGAAGAACTTTCCTACCGGTGATTTGCTAGTCAGTCAACAACACTGTTTGTGGTGGATTAAACCCTCTTTGTACGCAAATAATCTGACCCAGGGACAGCAGGAGACCTTCCCCACCTTTATGGTGCCCTTCAGGATGAGCCTTAATTTTATACAGGGTCATAGTGGGGTTGTCGTGCGGAGTCAGCTCCACATTTCCACAAGACTTGGTGCTGTGATGATCACTGCGTTAATGGACAATGAGGAAAGTCGTCACAATGATTGTTTCCCAATTTGTAAACCAGGAGGAGGGTTTTTTTTTTGTCTTGGAAAATTGGACACATGGAGTTATAAGTAGTCTGATGTCTAATTTTCATTTTAAAAAGGTCTGAGTGAATATTTATAACATATGGTATTCTGTAAGCTAACATCTGTGGAGAATGGATTTGAGCAGGGTGACTCCATTTTTTTTTTTAAATGACTACCACTCAAAACCTTTACTGAGTGAAAATTCAAAACAAAAGCTTGTCCCAAAGTCGCAACTTTGACCTCAAATTAAGTTCACTGTTATTTTCCTTGGATAGACGTGCTAAAAGGATCGAGCACGTTCGCTCCACTGCGGGGTTGACAGCCACCACCAGACCCCGTCGTCTCCGGGATAGGACTTTTCTTGTAAGGTGACTCAAGTGATTCGCGGACACTTTGCACCTTCAGTCCCAATGGATTCCTGTGGCTTCTGTGTGCCGATTTCATCCTCTGATGGCATAATTACTCCCATCCCCTCTGGCTCTGCCTCTGCCTTATCTCTTTTGTTTCACATTTAAACTTGCCTGCCTGCTCTCTGTCTGCTCCCTAGTAATCTGCCTGCGAATGATTCTGCATGTGAATAGAAGGTGTTGACTGTTCGATATGTTTTTTTGTGTGTATTGTCAGCTGCTTTATGACTGCCTCTCTCTACTTCTTTGCTACTAAGAATCACGGAGATGTTCATTTAAATCGCTAGGCTTCTGTCACGTCAAAATGGAAAGGTTGCCCAGGATGCAGTGGGTGCTTTCAATAGTACCGAAGGCTGTGTTGAAGTTGTGTCAGCAGCAAAATGCCATGGAACACAGAGAGTCCCCTTCAGAGGTACAAAAGAAGCTTCTTCAGAGTGCAACATTTCCTCAGAGAGGCTCCCTAATTCCTACTTTTCAAGGACTTGTAGTCATGGTGCGTGAACATGAGTTTAAGGATGTGTAACTGGCCTTTGAAGAATATTGGTCATCCAAAATATTTTGCCCATCACAATAAAAGGACAAACTGAGCTCACATCTGAGCTCACTGCAGGCACCTCTTCTCTGACAGATGTCCGTCAGTACCCCGTGTGTGGTCTTCCTGGGTCTAACTCAGTTTTAAGTCCCATGAAAACTACTGAAAACTCTAGCAATGGAAAAGGGAGAGATGAATATTATCCCAAGGAAAGACATCCCTTCTATATTGTTAAAAGTAAATACAGCGGGTTCTGTTTGATTGTGAGCTGTATATATAAATGTACCAATAAAGTTTACTGAATAATGAAACAAAAAAAGTAAATACAACGGGCCGGAGATTTAGCTAAGTGGTTCTGGCGCCTGCCTCACAAGCACAAGGTCCTGAGTTCGATCCCAGTAACCACATACAGTGCTGGGTGTGGTGATTCATGCCCACCAGCCATCAATACCACACACCACAGTGCCGGGAGTGGTGGCTCAGGCCTGTCATCCCAGCACTCGGGAGGCAGAGACAGGAGGATTGCTGAGCTCAAAGCTTGCCTGGGCTACATAGTGAGCTCAGGGCCAGCCTGAACTAAAAAGTGAGACCCTGTCTCAAAAAAAAAAAAAAAAAAAAAAAAGTAAATACAGCATGTAATATTTTCTCATATCCACACCAGGCACACACATAGCCCAGGAACAAAGAACAAAATCAAATGCACCAAAATATTTGCAGGACATTTGTAAGTGCTGGGATTGCAGGAAAGTCTTATATTTTCCTTTATGGTCATTTTTATTTTTACCATGAACCAAAACAATAAATATGACATATTATAAATTAAACCATAAACAATTTGATTTATTTAATAAAGGGTCCACAGGGAATGGGATTCACACTAGGAAGAAATACACAAAACAAAAGATGCATGTTAGTTATATAATTCCCAAAGGACTAACTTAGTGGTATTCATACTTCTTTACTGGTTCTGAAAAGGAAAACAAGTTCTGATAGATTTTAAATTAGTTTAGTTTTTCACTGGAACTTTTTAATGTTTCCTTTCACTATTCCACTGTGAATTTTGCTTGTGTCTAACACTATTTCCAGATGGTTCAAGGCAAAATTTTTTAAAAACCTGAAAACTAAAAACAAAAAAATCAAATCCATGTCATCACATTTTATTCTCTTACTTGGAAACAAACTATTTTTATTGTTTCTTCTTGTACATGTAAATACGCCCTTTGATATATTTAAGGATTTTTTTTTTGTTTCCCCTTATGCCTTTTTAAACATTGGGTCCCCCCATGTAGTATTTCTTGATCTCCCTCCAACAGCTTGATGACAGCTGAGCTTCAGTAGTTGCTTCAGGCTCAGAAACCCAAAGTGAAATTGAATTACACTTCCAGGCTTGGCACACAAAATCAAGAAAAATCTCATTAATTATGATTAATAAATCCAGAAATACAGTGGCCCCATTATGATGTTACCGTATCTGGAAGGCAACATGCTTTCAGCTGACATTTGTATGGTAAGGGAGAAAAGGGAAGAGTGTTTCTGCCCAGCATATTGCTCCAAAACAGGTTGAGAAAAAAGAAAAGAAAAGGGCAAACAGGAGATTGAGGGGAAGAAATGATATTCCATATTTGGTGTGTGGGCTGAGGTGCTTGGAGTGTTCTCCTGACTGCAAGATGATGAATGGCTTGCAAATAGGAATTACCCTTGATAACATTTTTAGTAAGACTATAATTCATAGTGTTACAGTGAAAATTACTGATAGTGATAATAACATATACTACTCAGTAATAAAAACATTTCTGAAATGCCTCTTCTCTAAGACGCTATTAATATGAATTATCTACTTATATACTTTGTTTTTTCCTCCTTTTCCTCTTCCCTCTTTTTTCTTCTTCAGTTCTGGGTTTGAATTCAGGGCTTTCACATTGAGCTAGATCCCCAGGCCACATTATTTTTTATTTAGAGATGGGTCTGGCTAAGTCACTAAGTTGCTAGGCTGCGTTTGAATCTGCCATCTTCCTGCTCAGCCTGGGATCACACGTGTGTATTCCCAAGACAACTCCCTTTCTCTCTCTCTCTCTCTCTTTTTTTTTGGGGGGGGAGGGTTTGGTGGTACCGGGGATTGAATTTGGGCCCTTGTATTTCCAAGGTAGGTGCAGTGCCACTTGAGCTAAATCCCAGGCCCAGACAACTCCAGTATTTTTATATGGATTCTTTTCCTGCACTGGAAGAAGCTTCACAAGTAGATTGCTTTAGACTTTCTTTACTATTTAGCAATAATTGATAAACTCAAGGGACCAGCAGTAGCAGCAGTGTAGAAGGGGTACTTTTCAAAGATGAGAAAGATGGAGCGAGGGAGGTAGAGAAAGAAAGAGGAGTAAGAAGAGAAGAAAGGGAATTGAATGAAGAGTGAACCTGGTAAAAAAAAAAAATTTGTTTTAGTAAACATTTTTTCCAATACTGTGAGTTATCTGAGGCCATAACGTTAAGTGAAATAAATACAGCACACATGTAAATACTGAATGGTTTCTCTGGAGTCAGAAATGGAACGTGTGAGGATCAAACTGTGTAATGGTTGAGGTGACAGCTGAAAAAGTCCAAATGGGGAAGGAAAGCAGAGAAGGGGGTTAGGAAAAGGAAAGGAGGCAAAGAAAAAATTTGAAAAAAAGTAAGAAAAAAAATGGAAACAAAGTTTTTGTAAATAGAGAGGTGTGGAGGGGTGGAAGGAGGGAAAGAGAATGAGACAATGAAAAATTAAGATATACCATGTGCAGGTACATATTCCCAATGATGAAAGTGATTATAATGTACCAATAAACAATGCATTAAAAAAGGGTGAATCTGTGTTGACATCAAATGACAGATTATAATCTTGAGCAAAGCTACTCCCCAAGGCACCCAAGGAGCTGAACTGACACTGTATCAGGCGCCTACAGATCGGCTCTGCTGGCTTCTGCTAGCCTTGTTCATGCACAGATAACTCAGCTGGTGTCTGTGGCCCTGTGCTGGCTAGAAGTGTACCGAGCTTCCCTGCTTCAAGATGCAGGCCTACAGATCAGTCAGGGGCCTATGTTCCCATTCTTTGGCTCAGGTGTCTTCCTGGGTCATGTTTTTCCTAGGCAAAGTCAGAAATAAAAGAGAGAAAACTCCACCACATAAGCACTCTGCACCTGCGACAGTTGTAACATCGCACTGGGCAAAGGAATGCAGATGGCCCGGTGGTCAGGGAAGCAGGAGACCCTGGTGAGGGTGTGTATAATTCTACAGGCAGTAAAAAACTGAGAGAAGTTGACTCCATCTTCACAGGTGAAGAAGGAAAGGGGGACTGAGAGTCAGAAAGACATGTTAAAAGATAAAGATCTACACAGTATTCATTCCCTTCTCTTCTTCCTTAATATGGCCAAATTTATATTGGTTATAGCGTTGAACTTTTCAAAGCATAGTTGTTTTCTGCTGTTGTAGGTTTCATTAGAATTTATTTAGAAGAAGTTCGGCTAAGTATGATGGCTCTTGGGAGGAACATACCCTGTTGCAGGTCGTTCTCCCATGTTGAAAGTGACTTTCTTTTCAGTGTATTGGAATGGAGGTTTCTTTTTTTCCCTGAGCAGTGTAGGAGAAAATTTCTGTTCCGGATCCCTGTGAATTTCCATTTGTCGTTCATTTTAAATCATTCTGTCATTGTGACAGCTCAGGGTCCTTACAGATGCAAACATAGAAGGCAGGTAGGTGTAAGTCAGGTTGCTCTCTGAAAAGCACCATGCAAAGCGCTATCTAAGGATGAGGCTCCAAACTATACGTCCCATAAAACAAAGTTAGTTAGAGACAGAGAGCACATTGATCATTATGAAAATTCCAGAAGACCCATCTTCAGACCTGTTTCTCTGCCTACTGGTGTGATTTACAGTAAAAGAAACCTTTATGTTCCTTTAGGGATCTGATTTTTCACAAAACAAGATATTTAAACCTTGTAGCAAAAGATAACCACATAACTGAAGTGCATACACTGAAATTGTCAAGTGTATAATTTTATTTTTCCTTTGAGACAGGGTATCGCTTTGTAGTTCAAGCTGGCCCTGAGCTCACTATGTAGCCCAGGCAAGCCTGGAACTCAGCAATCCTCCTGTCTCTGCCTCCCGAGTGCTGGGATGACAGGCGTGAGCCACCA